>OZ007535.1:11030347-11209696 GCA_963931895.1 Eupithecia pulchellata
AAGCCGTCTAGGCGCCGAAATAAATCGTTCTACCAATAGTTCTTTCGGCGCGACCGTGTCGCGTGTTTGGACTACCCTCAACCAGCTCGCGATCGCGTGCGGCGCGCCATTCACAACACTTTGTGGATACAGTTGGAAGGAATGGGGATTAATAAAACGTCACATTTCGTCTGGGGTTTCGTGGTTACTGTTTCTAAGTAGATTTGTGAAGATTTTGACTGTGCAGTTCCGATTTTAAAAAAATTGTTTGGGTGTATTTCGTAGAGTTGTCTTTTTTGTAATAAATCGGTAATTGCTCACAAAGATTTCTGTGATTGCCGACCATCTGTGTTTTTAACTTATCTTGTTGTCGTGTCGTGCATTCTATAAATCAGAACAGCAGGGAATGTTTGGTTCCACTAATCTGCCGCTTATGAGAATATAGTTCATTAGAATAAGATAAAAATCTTGCTAATTTATGCTTTAGAATAGAACTCCGAACAAATCAAAAGTAGATTGAAAAGCAAGAACCATCATCATTAGTACAAAAGGAGCCGAATGATTAGTTTCTAATGATTTACTTTCTCGCATTTAGTTTGTGGCACTCGGCGGGAAATGCATCCATTTTCTTTTCCCGCCAAAAGGGAAATGCAAATGGCGAACAATCATGGCCGCGAAACATTTGTAACGAGTTTGTTATTAAATGTAGTTGTTGTAAGAAAGTTTTATTGCGGTTAGATTAATTTTCAAACACGAGGATTGAAGATGTGTTTAGAACTTTTACAAAGTCTTAACTTGATAATCCCGTAAAACCAAATAAATATGAACATGACAGGAAATAAAACATTCATCACATGGTTTTCCAAAACCTAATTAGAACTTTTCTAATATCCAATGGTTAAATAAAACATTCAAATCAATCATAACGGTCGTTAGAATCTCGTTATAGATTTTCAACTCAAACAATGTTTTTTTAGCTCGGTAATAGGCGGAGACGTATTCCTCCAGAAAAAACTCGCCTCCATCCATCTTGGTCGGGCATCGTTAATAACTCTAGAGATCGACTAAACGTTGATAAAATGCTACTATCCTCCTATCTCGCCACAATCGGTTGATATCTTGATTAAAGAACATGCGCTGAGTTTTTTTTAACTCTGTGTATGTACTACGTTGCTTGGTGCGCGGGACATACGTGTTGAAAAAACCATTATACTTACCCAAGTAATTAAAAGGTAAAAAAATAAATAGTAATGACTCAAAGATTTTAGCTAGTTTACCTAATTAAATAAAAACCTATCTTAATAGAAGGATTTTTAGAAATAAAAACCGCGTGACTTTAACTGTAAAATTAAATAATATTGCGTAAATATAAAAAAAAAAACAATATAAGGTTAAGGCGACCGAAGTCAAATAAAAAAGTTTATTTAACAGACAGTCAAACTTTCGCCGATACAATATTAGTGACCCACACAGTAGGTATTCTACCTACGTAAATCCTTTCATGTACGACAAAGACAAAGATTTATTACCCAATAACATCTGTTTATAATAGAGATAAAATAATGCAAAGGAAATGCCCGGGATCATTTGACAGCTTAACCCTGCGCTACATCAGTCGAGTTTGGTTTAAAATGAACTCTTTGTTTTTGTGTAAAGAGTTTTAGCTAAAGTATCGAAAGAGGCATTCAAAATAGGAGTTTTTCAAAAGAGCTGTTGCTACTATTGACTTTGTCTAAGAATATATTGTGTAAAATGTATGTGAGTCAAATAAACGATTGCCTTTTTTAAATCCTTTTATAAATATAAAAATAAAATTATTTCAAAAAAAGGTTACAGGGTTGGTACATGCTTATCGTATATTTAATTATGTAAACTAAATGAAATCACATTATTATTAAGTTGTAGTGAACATCTATTTTTACGATAACGAGTTATTTTTTGAAACAGTTTCCCAGATGCTAGCGAATAGCTGAACGGTGTTTCAGCGAAATATTACGATAAGTTCTACAGTTTTATAGATCGATCAACGACAAACATTCGACATGATACGAAGTTTCCATCTAAAAAACATAATATCTAATTTATATTCTGTGCCGTAATGACGTCTCTCGCCCAACTGGGCACATGTGGGGTGTCATTTCGAATTAACCTTTTTTATTTAACCCTTTTAAATTATATGACGTATGTCTATGGGAATGAACGCTTTCTAACCTGACGTATGTATTTATTCTCACTGTATGTACTTTAGGGTTAATGCACGTGCAACGTTTTCATGAGAAAGTCCTGAAGGGATTTTTTATTTCCGGTGCAAGTGTACTGTGACAGATTTATATGGTTCCTTCTGTAATTACGGGGCGTATGAGAAAAAATTGGATATGTTCATATTGCTCCTTCAAGCCGGATCTTTACTAAAATACTAATAAGCTGATTGTTTGCAACGTGTGCAGTTAGCTAATTTGTTTATTTAATTGTAATATTCGTTATTAATATAAAGGTTTTGCTCCATTCTGATAAGCTTAGAATATTTGAGAAAGTAGATATTTGTAAGAGGTGGTTTATAGACAAAAAGTTGGACTCTGCATTCACCACAAGTCACGTTAGTTTTTCATATCAAAACGCGTAAAACCATTAATTTTTAAGAAGCTAAGCACACAACCGACCACAATCATACATAATTGTCCGAAATTCTTCGGGACAACCACAAAAAATCATGTAGTGTAGATTATCTTACCAGTTCGATTTTAGTCAGACAAAGTTGTTCATTCGGCTGATTTAAGGTGTTTTAGATCTTGTGTTGTTGAGATATGGTTGTGAATATGTTGTTGAGTGGTTTATAGGGAGATGCGAGTCAGTGGCTGTACGGGTGACGGCTCCGGCCGTCCGTGAACGGTGTACGGTGCGCAAGAGCAGGTTTCTTGGCTTGTTTTGTTACTACATGAAAAGCTATTAGTTTACTAAACTGTTTTTTTATGCCTAAATTTTGCGATATGCTAGAGCTAGTTTTTCCATCAAAGCTCTTCGGTGAAGAGATCGTCAAATATAAATTTTCGTTGGTTTGTTTCTTATAAAATGTTTTTCGTATTTTAAATATTTTTTCTGATAAATAATAGTGAAACTTGGGGCTTCAGGTTGCAGGTAGTCTTTCTTATTATATAAATACCAAATCAATATTCCCGCTTAAGACACAAAATTTAGGCAGATTAAAAGATAAATTTAAAGGTAAAATTTTAATGACTTTAAATATGTTTGTAGGGTCTATAGGTATAAAATAAGTTGATAGTTTAATAGATAGAGGGAAGGAAAAAGTACGAATAAAAACCCCGAATGCTAGTTGGACGCCGATTAAATATTTATTCTTAATTGTACTATATCAAATTGATGTGAAAACATGTGTAAATCTGCTTAGCTTTACATGGCCTAGTTCATTGACTCTACCTACCGCGTGGTACTAACTCCCATACAATGTTTTATTTTGATCTACTATATTAATTGCGTTAGCGAATGATTGTGAATCCCCTTTGTTGTCACGTGTCTCAAAACAGAGTTTTTATCTAACTGCCTTACCTATCACCACTTATATCCACTACTGAAAATGCTCCCAAACACGTTACACACCTAACTTCCTAAAAAGGGTAATTCCTTGTTCTGCCATCGCTACGTCGCAGGATCTCGAGGGGCGGGGCTGCTGGACCAGTTCTGCGCCCGCGCATCTTGATTCAACCACCCTACTAACTTATATTCTGCCTGCGTTTTTGTAGCCAGGCTCTAGGATTCACTCTCTTGTAAGAAGCCTTACAGACAAAGGGCTTAAATAAAATAAAACAGTAAAAGTTGATTTTCGTCAGCCATTATCTGCCCATTTATTCAATGAGTGTTCATCCTGAAGGAAAAAGTACCTAGCTGCTATTTATTCCTTTTGAATTAAGTGGAAGTTTTAGATATTGACTTTTCTAATAAGACGAATTTCTAATAACAAAACACAAGTACGGCTCGAAGGACCAATGTGTACACTGTATTACATCATTACATGTACATCTGTATTACATCATTAGTATACCTATAAACTTAAATATGAATTTGATAAAACCCTGTCTATTCGTCCAAGTTATTTTAACGGCTCGCATTAAGCAGTATGAGTCACTCGTTGGTGATCGACAATGAAAACAGGCTGGTTAGTCACCAGCTTTGTGCTTGAGAGCCGAGGATTCTGAGCAAGTCATTGTGCGTCAAACATCTTCAAATGAGTTATCTTTGACCAATGGAACTCCTATATGATCCTTTACACGGCGATGTCACAACAATTCAATGCAATAAATAAATAAAATAAATAAATTTATTTCGGCTCGAAACAGAAACGAAAATCGATAGAAATTGGTTCTGACATCGCCATGTAGAGGCACGCTCACATAACGAAGGTATTATTGAACTTAGCGATTTTTTTAACGCTATTATAGTTATTTTGTGAATATAGCTTACTACTTAGGATGTTATTGAATTAAATGGTAGCGCATGATTATCGCTGACCATTAACTGTCCTGTGGAGATAATGTAGAGACAGTTGTTGCTAAGAAATATTAGGTACCTTTTGGTCTACCTATCTATATATCTTTGAACTTCGGTTGGTACGTGAACGGCCTATGGAGCAATCTAAAAAAAAGATTAACTTAAGCACCTATATACCTATGTACTATATTAATCAACGTTACATAGATGTTGAAGTTCAAGACATATTGCTTGAAGTTTATTGCTTGTAAAATCACTATGTATTTGCTACGTAATAGAACGTAGCAAACACATGGTGGGTTTACAAGCAATAAACGGCCATTACAATCCTATGAGTGAATTCATAGACCAAACCGGTTAGGTTATGTTAGGTTAGATCAGTGATGCTCCGGTGAACTAGAAAACAACAACAATGCCCTAAATAAGTCTAAGAACAAAAGAACATTGACCATGTGTTTGAAAAACAACATGGCTACGTTTTTGTGTAAGATTTGTAATACATACCACGTAATGCTGTAACCTGAATAGGTAAAATGTAAACAATAAAGTGTTTGCAAGTTCAACAACTTCAAAACGTGAGTCTAAGAATGTAATTACTTTTGTACAAAGTCAATATCGTATCGACCTATAGCTACTTTGTTTCAAGAATACCTACATATAACTCCAAAAATGAACGCGGAAAGTGAATGAAGACGTTTAAAAACCGACAAGTGTCATTTCATTGCGCACGCAAAAAGTTGACAACCGACATTCAAAAACTTCTTTGAACTTGATGCATCTCGAGAGTTGCCTCTCGCACGGTTTTCATTGCTGCGTCGGTACGATTCACGGCATCGTCGCTGCTTCGGCAAAATGCAGTGAGCGCAAAGTGCGTGTGGATACGAAAGTGACAGGTCGTTTTGGCGAGAACGACCGCCCGCCGCGTCTGGCATTGGGATGTGTATCTCCACGACATCGGTACCGGTTGTACGCACACGCGACTGCCCCGCGCGGCCGCGTCGCGACAATTTATTTCGGTTCGGGGCAATGCACTTAGCACGCAGCCCTGAGATCGGCGACGGACGAACGAGAGTAAACATGAAGGGAAAAAGCACAGCAAATCAAGGCTAGACATTAGTTGACGTGGCATGAAGGGCACTTGCTACACTGGGCTGGCCTGGGTAGGTGAGCTTCCGCAGCGGGAAAACACCTCTGAGAAAACACAGAGATCAGGGCCCCTTCACGGGAACCCGACACTATACATCAAACGAAACAACGCTTCACTCAACGCATAATTTGAAACTGTACGACATTTAACAAACTGCACGTTTTGTACTTTACATTTTCAGAATAAATACAATAAATCTTGTAAATGGTTTCGGGTGTAATTAATGGCGTGCGCGCATACTCGCGCTAAAGAATGGCAAAAACAATAAAAGTTTTATAGGCACCGTTTAGCACGGCACACGTTTTAAAGTGGGTTTTGTCCAGGAAGTGCTCGGTTAATTACAAGTTCAATGTTAATACGATTAGAATTTTACTATACAGAACATAACAGAAGCAGTGTGGCGGAATGCGCTAATGGCCATGCGCGGCGATCTGTCAGCTGTCAAGTGGATTCGCGCCATAAGTGACGTTTCACAAATCATCGAAATGGCGCGTTGTAATTAAAGGCGTGCAATAACTGGGCATAGCCAAGGCATAAAGCAAAGGGAGCCGTGACGCAGAGTGCTATTTCGAGCACTCGCCCCTCGACAAATGTTAACGGCCTCTAGGACTCTCCAGCACTTCTGCACTCCGCATACTCTTGCTGTCCATTTACAATTGTTTCTAGGTACCTACTCAGATTTGCATTTATGAACCAGCTCTAGCAAGCCTGTGTTTAACTTAAACAGGATTTATGTTAAAATTGAAAGCTCTACATATGCCATCGACAGGTCTGGCGGTCTTCTGCCGAATGTCAGAACTTAAACTTCACTCATTGAGCCCCTACGTATTGACAATTACATTACCTATAGGTACATAAACTTTCTGAAATTTAATCACTTCAGATAGTTTATTACAAAAATGATCATTTTTCAGAAAATAAGAAATCGATTAAAACAGTACCAAAAAAGCTTATTTACACGATTGACTATATGAATTTTAAACTTTGTCTAACGCCCCACAGAACCTAACCAATCAGACTGCGTGATCTGATCCAACAAAACACCAAAAAATCTCGAGTCAACCACAAGCGATATTTTTATACGATGATAAAAGACATAATAACATTTTCCATAATCAAAGAGACATCATCTGCAATGCTACCTATGCTTAAAGTAACAAAACGTGAGTCGCTATAACTGGCCCCACGTCATCATCTGACAATAGATGGCTTTAAAATAGAAAGGACATGGACGACATTTCAAAGCAGAAATAGTGAGAAAAGATTTTCAGCCGTTAAATAAGCATTTGCTGGCCTTTGCCAGATAAAGGCTAGGGATGATCGTAATGGTAGAATGGAAACCCACCTTTTATTACAACTTTATGTAACCGCCAAAGATTAAGAACGTAATAAATAAATCCACATAACATCATCAAGTCCAAAGCTATACAGAGCTTGAATTATAGGTACTAGATGACTGATAAACTCAATATAATAGCGGTTCTTCCCAGCTTCATACAGGTATTTAACCAAAAATTTAATAATAAAAAATGTATACACACACGCACACCCAAACACTCACTTTAGTTTGCATCATTGACGTTTTCATAAGGTTCCCAAACCGGTGAAAGAATTTTTCAAATCGGCCCAGTAGTTTCGGAGCCTATTAGATTCAAACAAACAATCAAATCTATCGTCTTATTAATATCTGTACGAATTACATAGATATTTATTAAAATACAGCAATTAAAGTAATATGTTAAAGTATATTATATATATATAGAAATATTAACCGTATTAGATCATCGTCTGCAAAGGTGAGACAATGTCATGTGCAACCAAAAACATATACATATCTACAAGTACATATTCTATAGGGTACCTAAAGACCAACCTAAAATGTCAACTGCCTATCTGAGTAACAAAAATTCTTGGGTACCTACTAAAAATATGTAGGTAAAACCTACATTAGTAAAGTACCAAATTGATATCACTGAACTACCCAGGTTTCAATTCAACGATATTTAGTTGAGCTACCAGTTGTTTATTTGCAACAGTCTGCAGTTAGCTCAATTATTTCAATTGTAAATACTAGTTCTAATTTGGTTATTTACTTGTATTTTTCTTTGTAAACAAAGGTGAGGAAGTGGATGGGGGTGTGTTTTAAGGGTTAAAAACGGTTTATCTCGATTTCTGACAAAACTACAAGTCTTAGCGTCTTCTGGCTAAAAAGAAAGAAGATTATAGCTATGTATATCATACAGTGTTGAATTTTGTCTAAATGCTTAAATGTCTCAATTTGGTCTTAAACAAAACATTTCACAAAAATAAACAAATTATTGACTAAAACAAGTACCTACCTAAGTTGTAAGATTTGGTACCCTAAATTCTAACAGACGTTTCTTGGTAGGTAACTATAATTTTATACAGCCAACCAAATGAATCATACCTATCTCAAAGTCAGGGTCGTATTCTAAGAAGGATACAGATTTATTAACATTTTAATTATACGCTATACTTGTGTTGAAGGATTATTAAAATTAATGCTTGCATGCGTGGGACTGGATAAAATGGACATTGCATTTATCAATAGGAAGACTCACGTTGCTACTAGGAAGGAGGCTTCCGGCGATTGGGACCGCTAGAAAAGGGACCGCGGTCCCTTTCGCCGGATTGATTTAATTTTATTATTTTTCTTCCGGCGAAAGGGACCGCAAACCACGTGACGTGAATAGTACAGTCGTCGTCAGATACAGATCCGAATAAAAACGACAATGCTAAGTAAGTAGTACCTAGTTCATAAATAATTTAGATCCTGTCAATTAAAAAATAATATTTTTGTGTGTTGTGTACCTACCTTATAACAGTTATGATTATTAAATTAACTTAAATATAAACTTGCATCCTAAAAATTTATTCGATATGTACCTACCTACCTATCCTAGACGTGGATTTACTCCATACGCTTAGTGACAGATTTAGTTCAACCGACCAATTTCAAACGTGCAGGTAAGTTTGTAACAAATGCTATCCCTCTCTAACCCTAGCCCTCGAGAACGAGAGTGCTGTGAGTGAATTACTTAGCCGTAAAATAAGTATTGGGCATTGTTTAGTGAAATTACGATGAACACTGACTTATTGTGATTGTTGACTGTGATTGTTGTATATAGTTTGTTGATTATTTTATAGTAGGTATGATTTACATGTACATTTTTATTATATTTTTAAAAACACAAAGACGACACCTAAAAGATCTATCAACGATGATCATTTTAAAGAATTGTGATAGTTTACTGTGATTAGTGTATAAAGTTTGTTGATTATTTTTTAGTATGATTTACACGTACATTTTTATTATATTTTAAAACACAAAGACGTAAGTTCAAAGGTATTAGAAATAACGATGAGCATTTTAACTAATTGTGATAGTTTACTGTGATTATTGTATAAAGTTTGTTGATTTATTTATAGTAGGTATGATTTACATATTTGTATATTTTGATTGCATTTTAAATGAGAAAGGCCGTCTAGGTAAACCTTATAAAGACAGACTTTTTTAATTTTTTACTTGTCTACTTTTTTGTAATTTGTTGATTTTTGTAGTATGATTTATTTAGGTGTATATTTCTGTTCCATTTAAACTAACATACACTCTATTATGTTCCAACTAAGATGTTAAAGAACAATTTTGACGCACATAATAAATACCAATTTTACAAATTATTTTTTTACCGTAAGTTACTTTAACAGACTGATTGTAATACGAGTAACAAGATACTAATCATAGGGTAAAAAAACATTTTTTGTTAATAATTTGTATTTGTTAAATAAATAATGTCCTCAATCAAAGAGTTTTGTTTTTTGATATTACTTTCTATACCTACTAAATTTTTACTTTGACTGTACTTTATTTGCTTTGAACATGGATTTTTTCGATCATTTTGAGAGCGGTCCCATTCGCCGGAAGAAGAATGATAAAATTAAATCAATCCGGCGAAAGGGACCGCGGTCCCTTTACCTAGCGGTCCCAATCGCCGGAAGCCTCCTAGGAAGCAAAAATAGCTGTGAAAGTATATTTGCTATTAAGGCGCTACTCGGACCCAAATCAGCGCCGCCGTCTATCTTATCTTATTATTACGTTGGACAAAGGTAATCTCAAAATTTTCATTGAACAGTTTGTGATACATATTATAACGTTTTTGAAAACCTCTGTTATTCAAACTTTTAAAGAATATTTATCGGGTATTGTATTATTGTATATACTTAAACTTCAACTACTGAAATTTCAAGTCTATTCTATAATAACTAAAATGAAAGGTTCAAATCTATGATTTTTCGAGAAGAAAGAAGAATAATTTAGTGTCCGCTCACATCCGTAGGTACTGGGTATAAATCAGGAAGCGCCGACGGATAGGCGATTATGAACATCTATGAGTGTCCCATCTATTTCTAGAACTCATCTGTGGAATGCCGGTACACTCAGACGCTTATTTCAGTTACAAATGAAAACGTGACATTAGAAAAAGTCTAAGATAACTAAAATTTTTTCACTTGTTTATATTATTTCAAAGTTAAAATTGTAACGCTGGCAGAACCAAAGATAATAGTTTCATTATAATATAGGTACGATGTTAACACTATTAATGCACAAGACTCAAATAAACGTGCTTGAAAAGGCCGGATCAGCGAATGGGTTAATTTTTCTAAGAATATTTATATATTTTTTTTCAATTATCATAATTATTAACCTAAGTAATAAATAATAAAAAAATAATTATAAAATCCAGCATCCCCATCTCTGTGAATGATTCACAGATAATCCGCACTTTTCTATTTCCCATAGCGCGTTCTTACCGAAGTGATATAAATAAATATAATGCCGGACAATCCACACAGCATCATCTAGCCATAAGCTAAGCACAGCTTGTGTTATGGGCGCTGACTGATACGAGTATATTTAATATACGATTGTTTTATTATAGATTGAAAACGACCAGAACAAGCTTTTCCTCCATCGCGTGGGGCGCTGGAGCCTTCAAGTATGTCTCGTGCCGAGGGCTCTATTTTTACCGGATTATGCACCGCGAGCGACTGACGCGACGCCGCACACTTAATTAAATCTTAAGCACGTAACGATGAGGATGCCTTAAGGGTTATACTGACCGGCGATACGGGACGTAATAAAAAGCAACACAGCGAGCGTTCGTGCATAAAAAAATATCATATATTTATTATTAGTAGGGAGGAACCCTATACCGATATATATGTTCTAGCAGACTCCGATCGCCGAAACAGCACCGCTAACACGGAGGTGACGGCAACCAGTCAATCAGCTTACGCACACAACACACACGACCGAAAACCGACCGGTGGATGCGGAGTCGAAGAATTATCCGCTTCCCATAGGTGCACTCATGCACCTAGACGATACCTCCTTATCCTCTAGTAGCGAATGGCAACAGCCCAAGCCGAGGTTCGCAGTGATGGCCCTTATGCGTGTTGCGCTAACCAAATTTAACTGAGGCGTCCTTTGCGCCCGCCAAAAGACCGGTAACGCTGTTGTGGCCATCTGCAGTCAAAAGCATTCAAGGCCATTCGAAAAAAAAACGTGGCGACAGTTTGAGGAAAACAGGCGAGCGCAGCGAACAGTGAAAAGTCCTAAAGAAACATGCTTGATGTGAACGATACATTACGCCCCGGCACACCGATCTGTTCACAGCTTTAGAATCATGTGGATGAGATGAGCTGCTTGTGATGTAAGGAGTTGATTATGCTGGCCCTTGCGCGGGAATGATAATGTAGGTTGCTAATACTTCACCCTGTTCATGCTTTGAATAGGGTATTACATTTTTAAATATGAAAAGCGTCTCAAATGGAATCTGCAGTGCTGTTATACTAAAAAAAAAAGTTTAACCGATTAACAGCATTTTAATGTTACATTTACAAATGTAGCTTTTAATTTGACGAAAGCGCTGGTCGCCATATTGGTATTTGATCATGACGTCAGTTGGCAGTGTATTAATTTTTGTATTTATTTATTCAATTATGTACTTCTATTTTTACAGGCGTACCCATTGCAAGAGAGTAATTGTAAAAATTGAATTTATTTTATTTTTTATTTTATTTAAAATATCTCAAAACCTTCTGCGGCCGTCAAAGTGACTAGACCTTACATTAAACAAGAAAATTCGTTTTATGTACACGCTGATTAGTTTTAAGATGACACTTTTTAGTCTACCCAGCCGTATGACGTCATAACATGACGCCTACCATTTCATAGTGTAAAAAAACAGGTTACAAAAACCTTAACTTTTTAGGACTTTGTTCAAAAATCAATCTTCGAAACGTGTTCACGAAGGAAAGACACAAATCTGTTTATTTCGTTGACATTGGAATGTGTGCGTGTCCAATAGATTTAAACTTGCCCAATTAAGGAAATCCATTTTAAAGTATAAGTATCTCATACCGGGAGCTTAACGAGTTGTTAAGAGTGAGTCTGACGTAACATCGACAGGGTTTCGTCAACAAACTTAATAAAGGGTTCAAGCGCAATGCAAAACAGAAAAGGAAGCCTGCTCTATAGTGCGTTACTACGTATAGGTTCATAATAATAATAACTTATCGTGATCTCATATTTACTAAAGTTGCGAACTTTACAAAAATAATTTATCAAAAAGCAATGTTGTGTAAAAAGCGAATTAAAATTAATGAAAATATATAAATTTTCAAACCAAAATATAAATAATTAACTAAAACAACCTGATAATTAATAAATAAATTTTAAATTTTAGAAATTTTACATTTAGATTTATATACTTATCTATCTATCTAGTATCTTCACTACATAATATTATAAAACAAAGTCTCTTTCCACTGTCTGTCTGTATATCCCTATGTATGCTTAGATCTTTAAAACTACGCAACGGATTTTTATGCGGTTTTTTAATAGGCAGAGTGATTCAAGAGGAAGGTTTTTGTAACAGAATTGCATCCGTGCGAAACCAGAGCGGGTCGCTAATCTTAATGATAAAGTTCAACGGTTTCAGTTTACGGTAGTTAGTATTTGTGAAACCACGGAACCCTAAACATAATGTTTTATTTAAATAAACAATTTACGCTAATTCCAAAGCTCGCGTGTTAGCTGGCAGCCATTAAATTTAAAAAGTAAAAGTAATAAATAAGGAGCTGGATCAATGAACTTTTTTTGCAACAAAAAGGCGGAGGCTCACGCGATTCCCGAGACTTTTGTACAATTTATGTGGTTGACTGTACCGGGAGTCATATATACATAGACATAGACATTATACTTATTTGCCACTACATATTTGCCACTACACTTATGTACTTATAAAATATTTGTAAGTAACATTTCATATTCATATTGAAAACCCTATAACAGACTTTTCTAGTACTTATTTCTTAAGTTATTTTTGAATAACTTCGTATTTGATGTTCCCTAATACATATATACTTCATCTGTACCTAATACTTCCTGCTGAGCGTCCTGTGTAAAAAACCTTTGAATACATTTGTTAAAGCTTGCGGTTATTTTTTCATAAAATCCCGTTTACTGACGTCAAAATTACCAGAACTTGTAAACGAAAACAAAAGAGGTTCGTTCCATCTTTTTATATTTATCTATACCTAGGTATGCTTTTGCTTGGTAAAAAATTAAAATAACATTTTCCCTGACGATTTTAAAACTCGTTAAACTCTGCTCTAGATTCCGTCTCGTTATGATTTTCAGGTTTTTCTTAGCTTTAAATAATTTCCCACATAAAATTCAGCTGCATTTTCATTAAAACCCTAAACTTACCTTTCAACCCTCAAGAATATTCAAACATACGTCCGCGGCATCTTCAAACCGCCAAAAACAGTAAAAAAGTTTACCGTCTAAAGAATAGAGAGGTCGCCTCAAGCACCTAGTCATTAGAACCCCATTTAATCTGAGCCTTACTGCTTTGAGTTAAAGGCTATAAGAGTTGCAGATTTAGGGTCAGGAGTGAACGAACCCTGAAAGACTGAAGAAGTTTGACACGCCATCTTACTTTTTGCAGGTTTGAGTTTGGAACGATACTTTTACGGGAAAATCTATTTTTCAAATCGGTTCACGAAAGCGTGTTGCTAGATTTAAGATAATGTTTAAGTTCAAATAACGATAAGGTTTACGTTCGAATAAAAATATCAAAATACTTAAACACGAATGAATATGTCGGTAGCACGACCAAGAAACAAAATACGGTTTTGAGATGACGTGCTCCTGGAAAATGTGACTAATTTGCGAGACTACCCAAATAATTACTCGACTAGCAAAATCTAAACCCTTAAAGTGCATGCAACATGTTTTTCTATTTATTTATTTATTAAATGTTCAGGTCATATACAGCTAACTTAACGAATATTTATGAAGAGATTAAGGTTCCAAATAGCAAAAAACAACTGTAACTTATACATATAATAGAATAGAATAGTTTATTGCAAAAAGAATTAAGTTCAAACAAAGTTACAGGAACAAAGGGTATAAAAACAATGGTGTTCATATAAATCAAAATTGAAAAAGTTTATATACAATTCGATTATTAGTTTGTTTGGTATCTGTTAGTTGAATAAATGAACGAATAAACTCCTTATGATGTAGACGCTGAGGTTGGGGCGTAAGAACCCTTTAACTCAACTTTATGTCGCAAGATCCAACTAATAAAACCAACAAGAAAAGTGGCAGCAGTTTCTACTACCAATACGCCTGGAAAAAGCGGTAATTAGGCAAATTAAAAAAAAAAGTAATATTTGGGGGGTGTTCAGCAGAAGAAAGAAGAAGTAGGAAAGCTAATAGGTAGGTACAATAATGAAAAATTCCACAAAAGTACTAATTCCACAAAAGTACTAATTCCACAAAAGTATCAACTTAACCTTAAAGTTCCTAACCAAACAAATTAAAAGGTTAACCGACTGCTGTAAACTATGACGTCACAGCTCGTAAACATAATATCAGGTGTGAGGCTCACACCTCACTGTGGATTTAGCTACCCGCACTAAAATTACTTTAGGGCTGCCACACGCATCTTTATAAACTTGAGATTATATAAATTTAGAAGGACCTATTCAAAAAAATTTAAGCTGGTTTAGGATTACGTGTTGCAGTTTTCTATAATAATATATAGAGGAAAGATTTGATTGTTTGTTGTATGTTTGTTTGTTGTCTGGTATATCTGGGAGAAATTGTTCCAAAAATAGAAAAAAAATATTAAAACAGATTTTTTTTAAAGTTTGTTAAAGCTGTTCCTTATGAGGGACAATCACAAGGACATTGATCAAAGTATAATTTAAAAGATTAAATTTAAACAATAAAAAATTGTTTTCAAACTATGATGGTTATTTAAGGAAAATTTGAATCTCTCGGTCATCAGACCATGATTTGATTTCTAAGTTTTTTATTCTTATGACATTTCCAAAATAAATAACTATCCTAGTTTCAAAATAATTTTATATTGTTTAAATTAAATCATTTATATGATACTTTTTTATTATTCAAATTAAACCGTTTAAATTTTTAACATACTATCTAAACTTTAAAAAAATAGGTTATAGACATTAAGTGATCTAATCTAGACCCAAAGCAAAGCTTCCGTAATGAGTAAAACCCGATAACGTGACAACCCTAGTAATCATAGAACAAGTTACCTACAACTCTCGCTTTCAGGACGCAGTTCTAACTTTACAATGTCGTCGGCGATGGAGTAGTTTTATACGGGACTTGGAGAAAGTAACCACCCTGTATATTGTTACGTTATTCATAGTTTAGTTTAATGTATCGTGCGATAGATTGTTTCTTTAATTTATTTTTAATTTTTAGAGCCAACGTAAGGAAACAAAATTAGATAAGTACTTAAGTAACAAAATTTAAACTATTTTACTGTTTTAATTTTTTTGACGGTTACTATTTATTTGACCGTAATCATAAAAGTTTATTTCTCAAAGCTCTCACAAAATAAGCACATAGACAAGTAGAAATGGAGATAAACAAATGCGGGCAACATTTAGTAAAGATAGATAAAAAATCTTCAATAACTTATTAAGTTACAAGACATTCATCACTCCGACATGCACCTGTTTGCAGAGGCTACTATGAAACCCAATAGGAATATGTAATCGATGTCATGGACCGTTTGTATCGATCTATTCGCTGGATCCAGTGGCTGGAGAGATCGACTGGATACTTGTATCAAGTGCTAGTCAATAACTTTACTTTACAGGCTATAGCTAATAAATAGAAAATTGGGAATTTTTATATTTATTTATTTATTAAAGTAGTTAGGATGTTTTTAAGTATTACCTATTAATGTATTTTTCTTTCTTTTGATATAGTAGTTTAAAAAACAAATCGATTGTTCCTAGACTTCTATCAAACAAAACAAATTATATTTTTTTGTGAAATATGTAGTAAACTTTTCTCGATATAACTTGAAGATAAACAAAAACATCTGAAAAGCTTACTACTTGTACTTATTCTGGCATTAAATATTAATTTAAATCAAGTAAGCTCTGTAGGTCAAGTACATGAATTTATGTAGGGGGTAGCATAAGATATAAAGGATATCTCATCGTCATACATTGCCGAAATTTTTGACGATGAAGGAATTTTTTCGGAAGTTTCATTAATTCGATGGCATTGACTCGTAATTTTTCCACTCTAACTAGGACTCTCCCAAAGGAGTGTGTAGGCCAAGTTAGGGTAAGCTTGGTCTACATACTCCTTTGGGACTTGAATTTAATTTCATTAAGAAGTCTTTTAGAGCCTTGATATTAGACAGAATCTCTACTGGACTAACGTAAACAGATCACAAATACTTTAAAACATAATCCGTGCGTAATCAAGTGCTTGCTGTCAAATTTGACAGCTACATGACAAGCCGATGCAGCGGTACGTATTAATGTGTCCAACTGTACTTTCTAGTGAGAATGGTTTTGATGGTTTAATGTAATTGATGGTTAATGAAATTATAATACATAGTAAATAAATATTAATATAAGGTAGTCATAAATATTTAAAAATAATGCTGAATGATCCACACAGCATTATCTAGCCCCAATCTAAGCAGAGCTTGTTTTAAGGGTACTAAATGACTGAAGTACATAATAAGACTAAGATAATGACGATAAAAATATACCCAGAACACCCGGGACAAATATAATGTAGATCGTACAAACATTTGTCCCAAGGCGGGAAACGAACCTCCTGCGTTACCTCCTGCTTCGCAGGCGGACTTTCGCTACATCGGTCTTCGACGAAATTACCTATGATGTTAACAAAACACCTCATCTTTGATAGCAAAAGATAATTAACGGATTGGTTACTTAAAAATTAAGTATAGATAACCGAATAAAACAATAACAACTAGTTTTTATACCTATATCTTTTTCCTCAAATCTAAGTAAAATTAAAAATCAAAATCAAAGTGCTTTATTTCCTTTAGACCTTACAGGACTCTTGGACTCGAAACGAACCTCCAAAAGAAGACAGAGTGCCGAGAATGATGGCAGCATTCGTTAACCGAATTATGTACTTATAGCAAAAGTACTTTTTAAATGCGAATGCAACAAATGCAAATTAAATTTGAATCATTAAATACTTATTTCCGGAAATTAAGACCGAACGCCGAACGCCAACACTGAAAAAAAGAATTTGGAAACCTCTTTAGTGATTCAGTTCCTATCAATAGTGCAAGGAGTTTGGATTGTTATAGAAGTAAAATACGAAAACAAAGAAATTAAGTGGGTACTTAGATAATTTTAAAAACCTAAACAGATGGTTCTTCTACTAAATTTTAACTGTTTTTTTTTTTAATATTTGTGGAAACTTCTTATTAGCCCTCAATGATGCATGCAAAATCAAAGCTCTAAGTTTTCTTAATATTCACAAAATAAATATTATAGGAATTTAAAAAACTACTATCATGGATTTCACCATCATGGACTCAAAATTTGATCTCATTAGGAACTGGCAAACCACTCTGGCACAGAGATTTCATCGTGTCCATAATTAACATTATAAAACACTTAATTTGTCCACCGAATGCCGGTCCATCACAGAAACAATAAAACCTTATTTGCTTTTGTCCTGTACCAACGGCGCCATTTTTCAATTATGCCAAATGTATATCCCTTATAAATCATGTATGTTTACGTATATATAATGTAAAGGGGAGGCAGGGGAAAATAAAACCACCCGTGTTTAATTTGTAAGCGGAAACGAATGGAAATATATAGCTTATCCAATATCTGCATGGCAGAATGGGATGCATGGCTCTTGCCAATAAAAAAAATGCAACGTTGAAAAGATTTTATGCGTTCGGATATTTTTATGACAGACTGAAATGGAGTGCTATTCAATCTCGAAATGTAGGTATTTTATGCTCTGAAATGGATATTAATGGTTTATAGCGAAATAAACATTAAAGTGGGAGTAAGTACGTAGGCAGTTAGGCGAACACAGGCATACTTAAACATAATTTGCTATAGTGGCTTCTGTTTGACAAACAAAACACTAGCGTATCTAAGACAAAACATAGTGACTGAAAAGAACTACAAAGATATTTACCCTAGTCACCTTTGGTGTTAAGGTGTTTAGTTATTTTGCATGTGTTCATGGACTTTCTTTGCTGTTTGTAGTAGGTACCGAAATAAATACATACCTTTTTTTTTGTATGTTTTTAAGTACCACTTCGGTGGTATGTTATTTTACTACATTAAGGTGGGTACATGATTTTCTTTTAAGTTTCTATTGAAAGGGAAATAATTTACGACATGATATTCTTCAAGCCCACAAATCTTTTGAAAATCTCTCACAGTAAATTAAAATTTAAAACTAATAACGAAAAACTAATCGAAAACGGAATTCATAAACACTCGAATCGCTCCAGCGATACATAGCATAGCTCCAGCTATGCGTCTTTCATCTATAGACCTCTATGCTTCAGTCAGACCTCTTTATAACTGGATTCTTTTTTTCACAACCTACATGCCTAAACCTATTTTCAAACGAGATTCTTTTTTTCAAAGCAACTACCGAACCGGAGACCTTTTCGAGTTTTCGAACGTTCTACCTTCGGAATTCAAATTGGAGTCTAGATGGCCAGTGCCACGTTAATTCCTGGCCAGTGCCACGTTAATTCCATCGATCATTACTCCCGCTGCAATCCACCAATCGTGAAAAATAAAAACAGTGGGCAACCCCACCCCATCCCCTGTCTGGGGGGTTGTGATTTTTCGAGCGTCACTCTCGATTACGGCTCTCTTTTATGCACGTAGGTATATGGCAATGCGGAACTCGATAATACTTTGTGATGGTTAACAGAACATGAAAGTTTGCTTTTACGTTACATGAAAATACCTGATGTGTCTCGAATTTCGGCCTCGACGCCCGCCGTCTTCGCAGCACCTTTGATATAACTTATATACTACCAACTACTATACTTACCAACAACTTAAAACCTTAAGAACTAACTAACCTTAGGACTGAGTTAACGTTAAAATAAGCACTAAGCACTCTGGTAGAGTTGGGATTGCTCTTCTTGGGTTTTAACTGTGGTACTGCTCCAATTACGGTAGATACTTCGATGTAAAATTCAAGGAAGAAAACAGTAAATATACAAACGTCTTGTATTAATTAAACTAGACAGAGATTAATAAATCATTTTCTCAAATATAATAATATACAACAGCTTCAGCATTATAGGTCATAATAGCTCTTTTAATGCAACCAGTCGTGTTTGTAACAGAGCATATTAACAACAGTTTGAACTTCGAACGGATGTTTGTCGAAAGGGGTCAGTTTCAACTACTTCACCTACATTAACCATCCATAAATAACATAATTGATTTATCTCACCCTTCGTTACGCCGACATTCTGCAGAGCCGAGCTCTAGCTAAGCCCACTCGCATGCTAAGTCCGTGCAAAAATGCAATTCCACCAATACAACCTGACCCCTACCCCCCCTAAAAGAAAACAAAACTACAGCTCAGCGTACACTGGTCGGAGGGTAGCCAGATAACGAATGCGCGGTCCTGTCATGTATCAAGTTTTAAAATTCGAACGCGCAATTGTTTTGAATTCGATTCAGAATTGGAAAAATGTTCGTATATATCGTAAATTATTATTTGGCTATAAATTCTTGAGTGAAATATTTTTAATAAACTTGAATAGATTTATTAAAATCGTCCATAGAATTGAAAGCTAGTTTTTCCATGCGTAAAGAAATCGACTCTTAAATTCTCAAACAAAATAAAAACCTAGGATCAATCCTACTGAGAAGTAGACCGAAAGCCAACGAACCTAAGTATAACCTAGCTCAAATTCTTTTTTATTATAAAGTCCTTTCGCATAAAATACGTGGTTCCTTTCATTAAAATACCACCGTAAAATCTTTTCCAAAAAGTTTCTTCAGAAATGTTTGAGATCCGTTTTAGATTTTTAGTTTTATACTACCGTCTTTCAAAAGCTACTTGAAATTCAGCAGGGTTTAACGAAGTCTTTAATTATAATATTAAGTCTTTTTAATAAGGTAATACGTAGTAACAAGACGAGGTAGGTGTGGGGCACTCTTTTCACCATAAGTGAGAGCTACGGACGACGAGAGCCAAGAAAAAAAGAAGAAGACGTAAAGAGTAGGGTATCTAACAATGAATGGAATTTTACCTGTCTTCCTACCTTTACCTCTAGAAAATATCAGTAGAGTCATTTGACAAACTTACTCATTCGTAGAAAAGCTGTTACTGGCAACAAAGAAAAACCGATTTATTTTTAAAACCAAGAAAAAGAAAAGATTAAAAAGATGTAGGCTGATTAGATCACGTGCCAACGAGTTACAGATAAACGGTTCTAAATTCAAACGCAAGTACAGTCACGAGCAAAAAGATACAGAAGGTGGACTCCCGACGTAAAGTTTTCCTACACACACCCTCGCCGGGAGAGAAAAAAGTAAAAAAGAAAATAGGCAAGAGAAACTGTGTTATGAGGTAAGAAGCGAGGCCATGGGCACGGCAATAAAACGATGCCTGAGTAAGGTCGGCGGCAGACGGAGGTTTTTTGGTTTATTTTTTGAGCGGGAAATCTTCGGCCGTTGGCCTACTAAGAGTATTGTTACTTATTGAATGGAGGGGTAGTTTTGCTGTTTGATTTTGGAATTAGTGGTCTTTGAACTTTCTTTTCCACCGTTTTCTTTTTCTTATTTTTTATATGGTTCAGTGTCATGTACGCGGTTCTTTTTTGCGTTTTCTTTATAATTTGGATCAAAAGGAGGTGAAGAGCGCCCCTTGGTCTTGCTTTTCGTTGTAAAACCTTTACACTGTCCGTATTCTTAGCTTTTAAGTTCTGTCACGACTGCTCCTTACTTTGGCAAGAATCACTTTTTGGACAAATCAAAATCAGGCTGACGTAGGTAATTATTGTCACCACATTTTTCTGTTCAGTAATTACCTTTCTTTGCTCTTTGAAAAACTTAAATATCATTATTTCAGCTCCTAGACTCTGAAGAGTTAATAAATAACTTTTAAAAAGTTTTCTATCTCTGCGTCCAAGATGGCTGCATAAACCTTTTTACTGAGATTTTTAAGCATCTCTTAAAATTCTTTTTATTAGAGAATATGTTATTTTTTTAATTTTTTAACTTTTTTTTCTATTTTATATTACGTACTGTTTCTAAAAAAACTCTTTGATTAATTTATTGCGAAATAATAAAAAGGAACCGGCTTATAAGCGACGCCACTTACGTCTCTCGACGATATCTAGGTTAGGTTTGTCTAGGCGATCTAACATGTGTCTACATCATCTATCACTTCCAATTGGATCATCAAAACTGGTCCAGCCTTGTATGATTAACAGAGCGCTAATTTACAGGTGAAAGGTGCAGTGAAAGTGTTTTTTTTCTAAACTGAATAGATTTAACTTGACCACTGTCTCTGCACTTTCTTTATGGCAAAAAATGCACTTAATTTTGTTAAAAAGAGGCGGTTGTATTTGGGCCTTTTGACTTCTTTAGAAATAAATATAGGTACTACTCATTCACATTTTTTCGCGTTGTTTATATGAAATTAATATATATATATAAGGGATATATTTATGATGTTTGATGCTTATAGTTACATGTATGAAAATTTTCATCCCATTCCGTTAAGTAGTTTTGGCGTGAACTAACGAAGTTGCATCCATCTAAACATCCAAATTTCCACATTTATTATAAAAGTGTGACGTCTTTATGTTGGTAAGTGCAGTATACTTCGCGTGGACTGGTAGAGCATGGAGTTTTAGATATACGTGAACTTTTTGTATATTGCATGGCTTTAATTTTTTTAATATGTATGCTTGACCGTTGATTTATCATCTTTAAGCTACCTAAGTATCTACTAAGACCTTATTTAACTCAAATTTTGATACCTAAATGAAGTTTTGGGAATTAGCTTAGCTTCTGTTTATGTTTTTGAATATTGGTAGACAAAGTTTGAATGTTTATGCTTCGGCTTTCACAAGTGTTCGTGGCGGCGGGAAGCGCGCTTCAAGAACCCATGTATTGAGTTATGATCGGGGCAAAGCCCTAAAACAAGCATTATAGCACACAACTGCACCGCGGCAAACAGCCCCACCCCTCGCGATTCGGCGTTTTTATATTTTTGCACATTCAAAAAAAGCACGCGGCAGACAAAGATGGACGATGACGAGATCCGCTGAACAATGCCGAGCAAGCGGGACAGAGCCACTTCTGTCATTGCGAAATAAAAATGTGGAAACCGTTCCTTTTTTAAAATGTGATGCTTTTTTTACGTTAGTCTGCGTTCGCAATTAGTGTTGTGCCGTTGTCGTATCGAGCATTAGGAGTATGCAAATGGGCCGCATATTATACTCTCGCTCGATCGGATTTCTAAAGCTTTTATGGCTCATTCAATAACATTATTGGATGGTCTGTAAAGAGATCGCGGACTCCTTTCAGACGGCGAAGGTCGTGGCTTGATAGAATTAAAGAGACTTTCAATATCCCTCTAGCTATACTTAGAGCTTCACGCTCGTTTCCTCCTCCTTTCTTAATTTTACCGCAATCCTTTTAAGCGCTCGCGTTATGGCGGTTCCTCGCACAATCGAACAAAGGGCAAGCTTTAAACTTTGTTCGCGGAGAAATAAAACATCTATGAAATCTAACGGCCATTTTGATATGTCTGTATTTGTCTATGGCACGTTTCCCTTCGCGCTGTCATCCGCATTCGAGAATAAAAATAAAACTAAAGCATATTGCGTAAGCCTTCCAGGTGCATTCTAATCAAAAAGCTGGGACACGATAGAACGTCTGCAAATTTTAATACGAACGGGAAAAAATGTTGGCAACCCTGTGTTCGCGTGTGTGCTTGTACACACACACAGAGAGCGCGCCGTGTCGGTGCATGCTTTACGCGCGGAAAAAAGTGCTGCGTTATTGATTTTTCTGTACAGCCACGGGGGGGCAGGGTGGCAGGGGCCACCCGCGGCCTGAAAAACCGTCTGCTGAAAAAAACCCGAGACGAAAAGGCACCCCACCCTTTTTAATTGGTAACGTAGTGTCAATAGGGCTAATCCCGGTAGTAATGGCAGCTTTTGTTTCGCGGGTGCATTTTCAGTGTTGCCATGCGACTCTTCAAGTTTCAAATTTGAGGGTCGCAAGAGCTCATTAATTTTTGTGATTATAAATTCAGTTTTTTCACATTTTGGGAAGTTGAACCTGTGTAGTGTAACGTATGCATTAATACTTTAAGGTTCTTTTTTGCTCTTATAGCTGGTTTTCTGTGAGTGCCTATTGAGAGTATTGTTAGATTTGAGCTTCTAACAAACTTGACGCTTATTTTTACATAAAATTCATTAGAATCGTTAAATAAACGAATTTTTATCTTCATTTAGGTTCCGTAAGTCTTTAATTCTACAAACCACTCGCTTTGTTACATACAAATATACTATAAAAATACTTATAGGTAAAGTTATGACATAAAACAAGCTCTAAGACAGCTAAACTATCGTAACTGAAATGAGGAGCAATAAAATACCAAAATAAGTTTATTACTTGAAATGAAGTGTTTAGGTTTTATTTATTTTGGATTTTTTAAATTTGAGGACAAGTTAGAATACAACCAAATCAGAAATATAATCCAAACACATGACGGTTACAAGTACTTCTAAAAAGTTACCATTGGTCGTTTGGTTCAGAAAATGACATTTCCAAGTATACCTCTAATATTTTATTGTTAGTTATGTTATCTTTATAATCTCTATAACTTTGCCTTTATTAGGGCTTAGACATTACTTTTCCTTTTACTACCTAAGAATTGGGCAAATATTACCCAAAGAAAGAGGCAGTCATTTTATCATTATTTTGCAATATATCTCTATTTACAAAACTATTCATAAAACGCCCCTAATAGTCTCTAAAATTCAAGTCAAGGAATTCTTAGAATAGCTCTTACAAAAATCTCCCAATAACCTCGGCAGAATATTATCTTAAAATGGCAAACCCTGACCTCTACAAGTGGTCCAATTGTCTCGCCGGATGTGACGTCACGTACGCACTTCCGACGCTAATTGCCTCCGTCTGCGGACATCCCTCGGATAGGATTACAATTAACTGAATGTCTATGCGTATTATGATGATTTGAATTTCGATCGTTTGATTTGAATTTAGATCTTTTGTTTATTTTTTTTACGAATTATTTATTTGATTTTGGATCTAGAAACAGCTGGGTATTTTAAGTCTATTGAAAATGGCGAGTATGTCTCGTCTTGCCAAAAGATCAACCGATTTGGCCTTGATAGGTCCTTAGAGTATTTTAAAAGTTACTCGAGCATAGCATCTGTAACTGAACAAGCTTTATTTTTATTTCTATCTTTATTTTTACGAGCCTCAGTATTATTTATTAAGCCAATACACCACTTGTCTAATGATCATCGTGATGTCTAATTTTTTCGTGGGTCATTCATTTTTCATCTGGACGAAATAAACTGTACCAAATAACTACAGTTTCTTTTGATGTGGAACTACATACGCAAATCTAACTCAAAGAGAACACCTCACTATGGCCTCTCGATGCGAACGATGAAAAAGCGAATTAAGATCCTAACTTTCGTTAAAATAAACAGAAATTATAGATAAATATATTTTTAATCGGACCGCTGTCATTTTGTAACGGAATTTGCGGCTAACACTTCTACTGAAATTCTATTGAATTGCATTTAGTATAGGTATAAGTACACAGCATCACCTTGAATTCAATTATGCAATGCAATGCGTTGGATGCATTGAACCCGTCTGGCTGGAATTGATGTCAAGTGGCCTGCGTCGCACGGTAGACGGTCAATGTCGTACTCTGCCGGGGTTCAATAAAAGGGGGTAAATTCACATAAAAATTATGTAGATACATTGTTGTTAGGAACTAGATTTTAACCAAATATGCAAACATAACAAAATAAGTGTATCCCGAGCGTCATCACTGAATGAAAGAGAAACGAAGAAGAAGATTTGTAGTTATTATAATAATTCCGGACGTAGTTTCTTTATTCTATCTACAAATCTTATAAAGAGGAAAGATTTGATTGTTTGTTTGTTTCAATTGAATAGGCTCCGAAAATACTGGACTGAATTAAAAAATTCATTCACTATTAGAATTCTACATTATCCCTTATGAAATTAGACTATAGGTTTTTTTTAATATTAAACTTTAATATTTTAACGTAACATGTGTTTGTGTGTAAAAATGTATAATTTTTGAAATTATCGAGAAATACCTGTGCGAAGCCGGGGCGGACTGCTTACTTAACAGAAAGTTAACAATGACACTTGTTTGTCAATCTCATATTACACCACTTTTCGTCCTTCGGAACCATTCGAAAATATAGGTAGGGTTTGAAAGTCTTCCGTATCACATCATAGACTGTATTGTTGCTATTGGTCAATGAAACGGGAATGATTTTGATCATTTGATCCATACGAAGATCTTGTCTAACTTGGTGGTCTAACACTAATCGTTCATGCAGAATTGCTCGTTCTCCCCATCATCACGACTGTAACCCCGCATATTTCTATAGATACCAGGTACCTTGCGAAAATCATCACCGCAATGTGCTCCGTATTCCTTAGATATAAGACTTACATTATAAGACTTACCATATTGATGTGTTCCTAGAAAAAGAAAATTATCATCAAATCTAATGCATTTCGGAAAATCATAGTCTTAGATACACCACATCACAATAATAATAACAAATGTGAAAGATGGATGATCGGATGGATGGACTGAAATATAGCGTGAGTTGTAGGTAGGTAAAATTCTTATTTTAGAACTAGAATTAGAACATAATTTCGCTGCTTTGTTGAAGTTTGTATTTTGGTTTAGAACCTTTTTGTTTTCTTTCCATATCAGTTTTCATTCGTAATGTTTTTGTTGACATAAAGTATCTTGGATCCTAGAACCGAGTATAGCTAAATTATCTTAACGTAGAATTATTTTTTACTATAATATAGATTTACGTATAGTTTACACTCATGCCTTAATTTGGAAAACAGAAAATAAATCAAAATATATATATAATAAATCACAATAATTTACAAAAACATTAAAATTGTAATTGAAATCCGAATTGTAGAAGTAATGTAATGCAAGAATCATATCTGCCTAATTATTTATTTCATCGTTTCTGACGCAAGTATAAATAATAAATATATTATAAATCTTATGCAAAACTATTTCTTTATCAAATTAAATTATATTGGCTACATACGTTCTTGCTGAAATAATAAAATAAATTTAAATAATTGTAGCTGACAAAACACGCCTGGCCAATTTGACAAGCTCATCCAAACAAGGGTCTATCTACGAGGGTTGTCTATGGTTAGAGGGTGTCACGTACGCTCTATTTGTCTATGATTAACATAGGGACGTAGATCAAAGCATATGTAGGATGGTCAGTCAGACGATTTCACGGTCAGCAATTGAATGGGGTATTTGGATGAATTCGAATGGATGATTCTTTTGTGATTCTTGATGTTGTTTTTATTAATTCATTGTTCAATATTATAATTCTATTATTGTTATTATTTCTTGGTAGTTCAGTTATTATTCTGGTATTTTTGACGTGTCCGAGAGTTCTGGGGGCCCTATTAAAATAGGATTAATATTCTCCAACTGAAATTGCGTGTTTGGTTTTGGTCATGTTTTGGTTAATGGTGTACTCTCTGCCTCAAGTGTATACGCGGCTTAACAAAACAGCAACACCGAAAAAGAGTACCAATTTGAAAAAAAAAACGAAACAAAAAAGGATTTTGGAGAACTTAATTGTCAGAAACACCTAGCACTTGCAGTTTTTAAGTTTTAAGCATTTCGTATTAGATATACCTATACATATTTATTTCATAGGTTGCATTCTCCAACATAAAATATCCAATTTTATCATTCTTGTTAGCTTGAAATATCTAGATCTAGATTTAAGTAATAAAATTATATCCTATAATTTCAAGTCTTAAATCTAGACAGATCTGAGCTAATTTATGTAAATGTTGACCATAAATCTAACATAAAAAATTATCAACATCATCTAAATTAAGTTTTACGTTCAGTTTATCAATCATGAGGGAGATTCGCATTTAATTAGTTATTAAAAGAATTCGAGCAAACAGGTCTATGTTTTATATACCTAAGTATAAAAAAGTTATTTGTGCTCTCTAAATTCTTCAGGAATCCTTATATCTACTACACACTAACGCACCAGTGGCTTTAGTTATTCCTTGATCATAAATAACGCATTCAACCGGGCCGAAATAAATTGGTAAGCTACAAAAGAACACAAATAATTGTAAAAAAACCTGTTATATAACATGTGTATAAACAAAGGAAATGACAGTAGGTAATAACAGAATAAAAAAAATAAACTTGTGATGCACACTACACTATACGACTGATGTCAACTGATCTGACTGATCAATCTGCATATCCAGTAGGTGTCAGTGCGTCGCCGCTGCGGCTCCCACCGCCAAGGCTGGGCAGTGAATGCGTTAAGACAAAAATATTTTAGAAAATTCAAATGTATCCGTGAACTACATTTAGGCTACATACATTTAGGCTGAATTTTGATGACAAAAGAAAATGAATAAAAGATCTGCCAAAATAGTATAAACTTCCTATTGTTTCTATATATGTTAAGTTATAAGTGATTTCGCTCTGTATAATCCTTTTCCCTGCGATGGGTTTTGTAACCACAGGTTTTTTTAAACCTATTACAGGAACCAGTTCTCTCACGAACCAGGTCATTGAAGAAAGTATGTATAACAAGAAGCTTTTAGTGTTTGAATATTAATAAAGTTCTTATAATAAGTGTTTCTATTTAATTACGAAATAACATATTGCGAGAGACGAATAAATAATATATAAAACAAATAATTCTAGGATAATTGACACGGCATCACCTAGCCCCTAGCTAAGCAGAGCTTGTGTAATAGGTACTAGATGACTGCTATACATAACACAATATATTAAATGATATTTTCTTATTATAAAATAGAAAACGATCAGAACACCCTGAACAAATATCTAGGTATATATGGTTTATTTATTCTTATTATTACTTGTGTATAGGCCGGCAGGTGTAAGTCCTGATTTGACGCGTCCCTTCGTATTGTGCGTAGGGTGCCGTTGAACGGGACTTGTCATGTCAGGAGTTTGATTGAGAATATAAATACAAAAGAGAAGGCAATTAGCAGCGAGATCATTATGAGTGAAACACTCATAAATCTCAACAGCCCAGCAAGTGTTTTAGGATAATGATTTATGTAGCTTTTTTTCGCGTCTTCACACGAGTTTTCCCAGGATAAATATCTAATCCAGGTTAAAGTTACATGTTATGCAAAATAACAGTTAGATTAGTTTATTTTTCCCGTGAGAAGTAACGACCATCCAAACTTTCGCATATATCCCTAATATTAATGTGTTGCGTCAGTTCGTTGTTTGTGCGTAGGGCTCACCCTTGAACTTGTCTTGCCCTTGCGCGGGTCAGTGCTTGTGTGAGCGAGTGTTTGTGTCTGGGGTAAATGCAAATTTTACGTTCAGTAGGTATTTATGTATTTGGGTCAATGCCGATTTTACGTATTGAGATTTAAGGAAATAAGATTTATTGAAGTCAAATTTTTTCATGACTTGATTTTGAAAACAATTTACGAAATCTATCTATTTAGTACTCCTAAGACCGGATACTGTTTTTATGATACGTTTTTCCAGTTGTCTGAAAATGTTCTGTATATAATTAAAAAAAACAAGGCTTTAAAAATCATCTCCGGCTTTTAAAAAGTTATCTGAGAGTCTGGTCGACGCGACGTGTGACCCGAGAGCTGGTCAGTATTTGGCGCAGCGCATCAGCATTGCCATACAGCGAGGCAATGCAGCCAGCGTTTTGGGGATGTTTTCGACTGACTGGATTCAGATCAGTTCGATTACCTGTAAATTGTTAGCAACAATCTGCAGTTAGCTCAATTTTTTCAATTGTAAATACTAGTGTTAATTTTGTTATTTATATTGGATTAAATAAAATATTTAGATAAGTTTATCAAACTTGAGGGCAAAAAGCCTTTAATTACAATTATCTAACTAAATAAGTGATAAGTTAATTATGTAATGAATTATGTAACAATTAATAACTAATAAGTTTATTAGTTATCTAGTACCCATAACGTAGATTCCGTTTAGCTTGGGGCTAAATGTTGTTGTGTGGTTTGTCCAGTATTATTTTTTTACTCCAACTCAAATGATTGACGTAAATCGTTTCTTTCCACGTAATGTTGACAGTTGTCAATAAGCTTATTGTTCATGTTGACATATTCATGCAGCCGAAGAATATTTGACTTTATGATCTTAAAATAACTTATCCAAAAGTCGGAAAAACACTTTACTGAATTCGTAAGTTACCAAAACAAATACCTTATTTGGACTCCCTAACCAAACACAAATGACTCTTATTAACATATCAATCTACAACCCACTTTCATTGACTACGCTCAAGTCAATAGAGCTTATTTTGGGTCTTGGCTTTCCAAGGCTAAGGCTACAAAGGTCAAGGGTAAGGGGTGCTACCCTTACGCAATGATTTAAGGAATACCCTTCAGTTTCGAGGGATAAATAGATATTTTATTTATAAACTTCTAAGTAAGATTCCTCTAGTTTTTTACATCTGGATAAATTGTTTTGAAATAAGTATATATTTTTTTGTATTAAAGGACATTTCCCATTAATTGTCCCTTTAATCGCTAAAAGCCTAAAAAATATGTTTTACATCTGAATAAATTGTTGTGAAATATATACATATATTATTTTGTATTAAAGGAAAATGTTACTCCAAAAGCTTATAAAAAAATATATAACAAGATGAATTTTTAGTGAAAGAACTAGGTTTAGAGATATTTATTCACAAATACACAATCACTTGCATGAGAACAGTTATTTAGCTTAGTATAAACAATTAATAGTAAAAAGAACTCGTTTATCGATCTGTAGGTAATTCTAAAAGTGCACGAATTAAATTTAAAGATAATGATACAATAGAAGAAAAATTTGTATAATAAAAATTAGACATTAAAATACTGTTTCTATAAATTAACAATGTTACATAATTGGCCATCATTTTTGAAGGCATGACTCGAGCTAATATTTTTTAAAGAACTAGCTGGCAGTTCCGGTTTTACCAATTTTAACTGTACTTTCTAATAATTTTAGTAATGGTTAAGATAAAATAATCTATACTGATATTATAAAGAGGAAAAATTTGATTGTTCTTTTGTTTGGATTCGCTCCGAAACTACTGGACCGATTTGAAAAATTCTTTCACCATTATATTGTCTCTGATGAACATAGGCTATAGAATATTTAAAAAAGTTAGAGATCCCTATGATAACTTCGACAATGTCTTAACTGTCAAACGTCCTACACGTTGCGTTACATTTTGGAAGTTTAAAAGATTGTGTGTCAAATTATAATTTTTGTATTTTAGGTTATCCGTGCGAAGCCGGGGCAGACTGCTTGTAATATACTTATAAAATAAAAAATTTATATATCACAAGCGGTTTTTGCCTTGATTTAAAAAAAAAAGATTCTGTACTGTCCGGAGGGCATCCTACGTTTTCCGAGTCGCGTTATCAACTCAAGAACACGCTTACCCCAGCGGTTGTCGGTTCTTCGCGAGATATGGCCGGCCCTGCCATTTCAGTTTGCTAATCCTATGAGCTATGGTTTTCTTTGGTTCTCTGTCTCTTTCGTTACGGATCCCTTCCTTCAGCGTTTATGGTATAAACATTGCAAATTATCCGCAAAAATAACCAACTCATTACCCTAATTCCAAGTTCCATTCACCTCAGATAAGGCCAGGACACGGTTCCCAAACAATCCGCTATCCTGCGTTTACCAACAGCCTTATCGCGACCGTAAAACCGTATCAACGGCCGGACGTGTGCATATTGTTTATAAACATTGGCACGAGGTGGTAACGTGCAGAAACGCCTACGTATTTTTCAAACTATGGGTATCATAAACGGTAAATTTTTTAAGCAATGGACAAGATATAAATAAATTATCTTGTTTAATTTCAGTAGGCTTAATCGCATTGTGTGTCCAATCCACGGTTGTGTTTTATTAAAGTAACTTTCTATTTTCTCTTTCACTCCACTTACACTCCATTTCTAAATACTCGTATGAATCGATATTTGAATTTAGCAAAGTGAAGCAAGTTGGATCCTTCACTTTGCTAAGCTTACTTACTGGTAGTCTCCTCAACTCGTGTGCGTAAAGCACGTGCGTTGCGTCGTGCGTACGTCTACGCCGTAGAGGCGCTACGAACTTTGAACTATGACTACGTAGCGGGTCTACGAGGGTGCTACAAAACTGTCATCTAAATTTATTTTAATTTAAAAACTTTTACAAGCATTTATTTAATTTCCCTTTTAGTTGGAAACCCGCTTATTTACAATGGTCTGCTAACATAAAACAGGGGATTTGTGTGTACATTTTACATCGATTCAATCGTTTCGGAGCCTATTTAATACAAACAAACAATCAAATCATTACTTCTTATAATATTAAAATATAAGCAGATATGCGAAAAAAAAGTTAGGTAGCAAAAAAGGGCAAGATCACGGTAGCGTTGATGATTAGACTGATGGTTTATATGACTGAAAGTCTGATGATGATGATGATGATTGTGGCTTTTAGGCGTCCCAAATATAGAAATCTAGTAAAATTGGAAAACCTGAGATCTAGCTAGATTATTTGAAAACAGCTGGGAAACTGAAAGGACAGCCATAATTTAGGTTTTTTTTAACAAAATGGCTTACAAGTTTTCCGTAAACTGTAGGCGAGCGATTGGAAATGAATTTCTAATGGTGTTTACATTACAATTTTTTGGGAAAACTGTCAATATGTATGTATAAACACTAAAATTGTAGACAGGGCTGAAGACAGGGCGCTATGGCGCTCATTAGGTACCTATGTCCAGTAGTGGACTAACATAGGCTGATGATGATGATGAAAATGTAGCCATAGCTGATGATAATGATAACAAGGTAAGATTGATCAGCGCGTTGGACCGTGGCTGCCGGCTCCGGTAATCAGGTGCGATGTCACGCTCCGCACTCCCCAATTGTTCTCTGTACCTACCACAATTATGTACACTCGACGCAATCAATTGCTAAATAAATAAATAAATAATTGAGACAATCCACACAGCATCATCTAGCCCCAAGCTAAGCAGAGCTTGCGTTATGTTTACTAGATGACTGATATACATAATACAATATTATTTATAGATATTTTTTATCAATTTTATTTTATTATACATAGAAAACGACCAGAACACCTTGAATATCTGCAGATCGTACAAATATTTCCCGAGGCGGGAATCGAACCCGCAACATTCTGCGCAGGCGGACCTCGCCCACTGCGCCACAGGGGTCGTCAAAAGCAAAGTTAAGCAAAGAGTTTTCAAAGAATATATAGGATAGCTCTTTTGTCGGTGACTCTACAGTTGATATCAAGCACAATGGTGTCTTAATAAGTTTTCTAAGCGCACAAATTAAGTTTAGCGAAGTTGCTCTTTTTGACCACCAAAATCTATTTTCGCATCTCTGCCTACACTTTCCACAATAAAACTATTACAGGGGCATTAAAGAAGTTGATCTTGATGTTGAGTATCACGAACTGTCCAATAAAAATACTGAAATTAAAACAAATAAATATACTGGACAATACACACAGCATCAACTAGCCCCAAGCAAAGCTTGTGTTATAAGTACTAGAATAAAATAAGCATTCATTCAAGCAATACTCAAATTCTTAAAATTTCTTCCACTGGATTTTTTTCATACCAAAAACGTATTTTACCTTATTCTGACGTTGACTGTACAACAAAAAGCTCGCACCATTTCATTGGCTGATTTGATCTATAACGGTAGTACTAAGCACTTCGGCGGCGGTACTTTTTGTAGGTGTTTAATACCTACTAACTTACTTAAAATAGAAAGGAACAGTAAATAATAACTTAACTTAAACTAAGTTAAAAGTGAATATTTTTAAACTTACGCGATACACATAATTATTAGTACTCGTACTATTTTAACTGGTATTTAACGCGTTTATTCAACTTTTTTTTTTAATTTAATTTTTCTCGATTCATTTTGTGACCACGACAGAGTGCAAACCTGTTGAAACGTCGAGGAAAATAAAATTTAAAAAAAAGTTGAATTAACGCGTTAAATACCCGTTAAAATAGTACTAATAATTAAGTTAAAAGTGCCGATTAAGGTGGATCTTACAGCTAGTTATTGGATAATCGCTGGCTAACTTATCTTCTACTTAGCATCTACTTTATACAATAGTATTGAAAAGTAACCAACCTTTCTTTATGGCGCGGTGGGCAAAATCGCCTGCGACGCAAGAGGTAGCAGGTTCGATTACTCGGGAAAATAAAAAAGAGCATGTATTTGTTCAGGTTGTTTTATATCTATGTATATCTATACTAATATTATAAAGAGGAAATGTTTGAATGTTTCCTTGTTTGTTTGAATACGATCGGCTCCGAAAATACTGGACCGATTTGAAAAATTATTTCACTATCGGAATCTTACATTATCCCTGATGAATATAGGCTATAGAATATTTTCGAAAAAATAGGGTTCCGTAAACTTCAATAATGTAACCCAGCGAGTGTAAAATTTTTAATATTTTTGTGGGGGTTTCGAACCCGGATTCGCACGGTTTTAATACCTGTGCGAATCCGTTTAATACCGATGCTAAGAAGCCGGGTGGTTCGCTAATATAATAAAAAATAAGAAAATCTATTATGTATATCAGCCATCGTTTTTGTCTAATAGGCACTTGTGCGAAGCTTGGCGGATCGCCAGTATAATAAAATACAAGACTATCTATTATGTATATCAGTTATCTAGTACCCATAACACAAGCTCTGCTTAGCTTGGCGCTAGATGATGCTGCGTGGATTGTCCAGCATTCTACATATTTATTATTTAAATAAGTGTTGGTAAATACTATAAAACAAATTACCATCTTATAGTCATAGGTCACATATTTAAATTTTATTAAAATTTATCTTCAGTTAATTAATATAATTAGCAATTATACGTCATGATTTGTCTCATTAAAAATGAGCCAAGTTTTAAATGGCAAATTTTTGATAAGATATGTATTTGGTGTTATACAAAGGCAGCCAATCTCAGATTTAGATAGCTTTAGGAATAGTGAATCATGCGCAAGTGAGTCAGCGCTTTTTGCTCTCCATTTAATTGAGCGTGTAGTGTTGCCAACTTGTAGCTTTTCCCAGAAAAAAAGGAAATTAAGTATATTTTTTTAATAGTATTTATTTTTATCAACAAAGGGAATTACAATTTAATAAGCGAATTAGAACTGGTATTTAAAATTAAAATAATTGAGCTAACTGCAGACTATTGCGAACAAACTACGACATTTTTTATCAAATTTCAAACATCTGACTGGCATTAGTTATAGACAGGTTATAGATAGTATTTTTATATCACAATGAAAATAAAAACGAAAAATCGAATGGACCAAGATGTCGAATAAAATCCTGTGATGGATTTTAATCCAGTGAATCAGAATGAAATACGGAAACATATACGGGGACATTCTTAAGATTCTTTAAAATTTATTCGATGTATTAATTACCAAAATTATTAAAATAATCTAGTATTTTAAAGATTTTAAAGGCAATTAAAAAGGACCGTAGGACAGGTTCTACTGTCCTGTTTACTTGACTACCTGTTAATGATAACGATGTTTCCAATCTGGATTTACAAGCATCGTAGTTGGAAACACTAAGTTTACGGCGCTACCTAATCTGTGAGCCCTGTAACTGTCAGGTATTCTGTACAAGTCGAGCCGAAAATTATCTTTTTGTCGAGTTCATTGACTAATATGTAACAACGGACTTTCCTGAATACTTTGCTCTCTGGACTCGATAAGGGCTTTGTGTAACCGCTTAATAAAGCGGTTACCTAAATAAAGCGCTCGTGATAGGTAATAACTTTGTGCGGTGTTTAGTGTATATCAATAGATGACAAATAATGCTGGACAATTTCATTACCTAGCCCCCTGCTAGGCCGAGCCTGTGTTATAAGTAGTAGATAAATAAATATATAATTCTGGATAATCCACACAGCATCTTCTAGCCCCAAGCTAAGCAGAGCTTGTGTTATGGGTGCTAGATGACTGATATACATATTTGACCGGCGGGAATGGTACCCGCAGCCTCCGCGCCACAGGCGGTCTTTCTTCCGATGCGCCATAGAGGTCGTCAAACGTTTACATTATGAATTTGAATAACATATCATATAATCTAGTAATAAGTCTATTAATATAGTATTAAATAAAATGAAATGATATATAAGAGTCCGCCCCGGCTTTGCATACATATAACAAACATTTCATTAATAGCTAATTTTTATACAAACATACACGTTGAGTTACGAAATATTGAAATTTTCATTCGGACTCATAACTTTTTTGAAAATATTCTAAAGGCTAAGTGCATTAATGATAATGTAGGATTTTAATACTGAAAACTTTTTTCTAATTGGTCAAGTAGTTTCGGAACTAATTCAATTCAAAACAAGTACGACAAGTGCGAGTGTAACTCGCGCGCCGAGGGTTTTGAACTTTTGTCGTTTAGGTAGGTACGTATATGACAACCTCTTGGCGCGGTGGGCTTACAACGCAGGAGGTGGAGGTTTGATTCCTGCCTCGGGACTAATATTTGTAGGATCTTCAGATTATTTGTTCGAGTGTTCTAGTCCTTTTCTACGTCCACAAAAATAAATCATCTAAAGTGATATGTACTTATAATTACTTTATTAAGTATAACAGCTATCGTAGTAGTACCAATTACACAAGCTTGCTTAGTTTGTCGCTAAATGATGCTGTGTGGATTATCCAGGATAAATTACTCTTCTCATATTTTTTTGGAGCACGGTGGAATTCAATAATCTTATTATCTAAATATTCTTCGAGCGCAGTGGAATACATTGAGTATGGACTTTAAAACTTTGAGAACAACGGTTTTGGGCGCTGTGGAACTACTATTACAGTTACTACAGAGATTAGTGGGTTGGTACCTACAATTATTTTTTCGACTTTTTTCAACGTATTTCACTAAGTATGAAACTTAGACGATTTTCAAAACCTGTTTTGAATTGTCGAAATCCATACCTTTGATTTGATATTACTCTCAATGAAATAGCCCCCATTGTATGAAAATTAGTTTTTTGACCATATTTCAAAAAGTATTATATTTACAGACTTCTCTATATTTTTCCTGTAAAATATAGATCTATATCTACAAACGCTTAGTACATTTTACATCAATCACTCTGCAATCTTCGGAGATAAGGGGGGGGGAATGGTAAATTTTTTGACCTTTTTCTAAATATTTCGAAAAGTATAAAACTTATCGAAATTTCAAAAACTGTACTGGAATGTACAAACCAATACCTTTTATTTGATACCCAACTCGGTGGGGTAGTCAACCCTTTAGAAAATTTTCCCGCCCTTTTTTGACCTTATTTAAAAAAGTATTATTTTTACAGACTTCTCTATATTTTTCCTGTAAAATATAGATCGATATCTACAAACACTTGTTACATATCACATCGATCGCTCTGCAATCTTCGGAGATAAGGGGGGGGTACCGGTCAATTTTTCGACCTTTTTCAAAATATATCAAAAAATGTAAAATCTGTCGAAATTTCAAAAACTGTATTGGAATGTACAAGCCAATACCTTTCATTTGATACCCAACTCGGTGGGGTAGTCAGCCCTTCAGAAATTTTTCCCGCCCTTTTTTGACCATATTTCAAAAACTGTTATTTTTACAGACTTCTCTATATTTTTCCTGTAAAATATAGATCCATATCTACAAACACTTGGTACATATCACGTCGATCGCTCTGCAATCTTCGGAGATAGGGGGGGGGGAACGGTCATTTTTTTGACCATTTTCAAAATATTTTAAAAAGTATAAAATATACCAAAATTTCAAAAACTATTTTGAAATCTACAAACAAGTACCTTTCATTTGATACCACTTTTGACTTTGTACGTCCCATTTAAAATTTCGATTTCAAAATTTGTATGGAAAATCTTCATTTTGATTTTTCATTTATTTTCATTTATTTTTCTATAAATATGTGCGGGCGCACAAAATGTATTATTATTTCAAATTTCAAGTCAATAGCTGCAGTAGTTTCTGAGATATTAAGGATTCAAAACACAAAACAGACCCAAAGCGATTTCATAAGGGTTTTGCAACCGATGGCAAAACCCTAAAAACAATCAGATTTGATTGCTTTTTTTGGTTCCTTTCTAATATTAGTATAGATATATGTATTTGTATATAATGTGGGTAATTCATTATTTGTCAAATTTCCCAATTAGAGTTGATTTGAAATGGTCAGTCAGATAAAAAAGGTTTTGTAATGATATCGTGTTTAAAAAAGTGCCAAGGGAATTAATTCGATATTGAAGGTACCTTAAATTATTTAGTCACCAAATGAATTCCGAACCTAACGATTCAATATCACATTTGTGAAAGTGGGTGAATAATTAAAATCAAATTGCCGTTTAATTATAATTGCATATTTTAGTATTTTTATAAGAACATCTATAAAAAGCGCTATTTCAAGAGATGCCTCTTCGGAAAAGGCTATAAAATAATTAAAGATCTTGTTTGTCTCGTCTGCAGGATACGACTTTGACCTTTAAAGTCCATTTACACTAGCTTCTGCACACGGCTTCACGTGCCTTTTCCTTTATTAATGATTTTTTAGCGGTAATAGGCTTCCATTCCAAGTTTTGTTATCTATGTATGTATATCTAGGGAGTTGCTTCATCAGGGTGAGTGCGGTCACCCTGATTAAGTCCGTCGTAAGGGATGAAATTATCTTTTACTATTATTATTATATTATTTATTAAATTATTATTATTATTATATATGATCTATGGCGCTCATTAGGGGAGGCCTATGTCCAGCGTGGACTATTATAGGCTGGTGATGATGATGATGAAGGGATGAAACGTTGGTGTTCTTCCAACGCAAACTAGGTTCGTTAACCCGCTTATATTAATAATTAATTCGTCTAACTACGCATGGTTTTATAGTAAAATGTGTGTATCTTTTAGACGCAAAATTTCAGACTGATTTGCTTTGTAGTTTGGCCTAAAGGAGTAAAATCTTAACTAAAACCTAAACTATCGCCTATAAATATTTGAATGTTTACAAGATTATGAAACGAATTAAATATACCTAGTGCATTTTTATTGAAGTAATCAATCGTTTTATTAAACTTATTTGTATATTCCGATATATTTACTTCCACTGGTCTAAAAAACTATTCAGATAAAATTAACATTTTCTTAAAATAATCTTTAAACACGTGTTAATATTTAGCTCGATATTAAAACTTTTCGTAATTTTTATAGTATTTTCGTTCACAATTTTAGAATAATATACAGTGTACCTAAGCTGTTCTATTAATGAGATATTACAAGCTGACACTCATATTCGAAGCCGAAATTGCCGAGGCGGCCGAAATAACTTAGAATTGTATGAAATATCACAATTTACTAGTTTAATTTAGATAAAAGATTTTTATAGAGCATTCCGAGTCTTTGAAATTCAACAAAAAATGTATGAAGTCTTAACCAACTTGTGAATAAACCAAAAATAGGTTACACTTGCTATTTAGTAAAATGAAGTTACATTGTGACTGTTTTATTAAATAGTTATAACTTTATTAAAAAAGTAAAATACAATCAGAAAATCAAATTAGAACTATTATTTATTGTGACTTAGTTTTACTTTGCTATAAGTTCAAAGTAACCATAGTGACAGCGTAGTCTATATCCAGAGAAAACAAATAAAAAAGGCCCATAGTCGCATAGACTGCACATATTTGTCTATGCAAGCGACCTTGACCTTAAGATGCACTGTATTAGCATATAAACGCACAGAGCGCTGAGACGATAATCGCGCGAACTGGTTTCTGAGCGCGACTGGTTTCAGTACACTGCCCCGCAGAAGTGTCTTGTTCTTTTTGTACTGTCGGGCAGGTCAGGATCTAGGTTTAGGTGTAGTTTGTGTTGTTTTTATAGTTCTTGTTTGTATTAACGTGATTTGGAGCGGCTTGATTTCGTCGTTAAACGATAGATATTGTCATTTTAATAAGAACTTAATGTTTATTACTGTTAAATACCAAAATGAGAAATGTATTTAGGCGCCATTAAAATCGATGTGACTAAAATGATATCAGAGTTATTGCATTTTTTGCGTCTTAATTTTTTGGTTATTTTAAGCAATTTGTAAGGTTATACAATCTGGGATTACGAGTACAAAGATTTTTTAATTTGAAGTATCCCAAAAATTTGTTTTGTAATTAAGTAACTCAATCACAAAGAGCTATAAAACGTGCTATATTGTCTTGAAAAATGCAATAGCACAATAAAAATGAAGCTAAAAATCCGGAGTAGCCTTATAATTTTTATGGCCTGCGACTTTTATTGCCGACTGTACCGTCCGCAAAGGGCGTGCATGTCGAATAATATCCGAACATTAAAATTATATTGCTTTTTTAATTTATTTTCGTTTTGTATTTGGTTTAATTTGCAATTTTTATTTATTCAGTGATTTTTTATGTTCTTTTGAACGTGGAATTCCATAAATCGGATACCAACGGAAAAAGTAGGTCCTATAAAAAAACGCTGTTTACAAAAATACATATGTTTTAAAATTAACTTTAACATAGGTTTAATTTAATTAAATAAACACGTATTATATAAATTTAATAAACCATACACAATAATTTATTTACTAATATTGTCAAAATAAAAATAATTCGGTATTTACAAATCTGACAATACTACCTAAATTAATATTTATAAAAAACACTCTTTATCAATTATTGAAACCGTTTTGGAAAATTGCAATCTCTGTTTCATAGATATTCCGTTGCACCGTGAATGAAAACAATAATTTAAAATTCAGAATTTTTTTCTTCTTTTTAAATATTGCAGTATCTTTGTACCTGCGTCGCGTGTGCGAATAGACCAAATGACTTACTTACAAGGTCACGTAAATCATTTGTATGAGCATGAACACAACAAAAAATATAAATTAAGAAGTGCATTATTGTTTCCTTCATAAATATCCTAATATTATAAACGTGAAAGTTTGTAAGTATGGATTAATGTTTGTTACTCTTTCGCGCTAAAACTACTGAACGGATTTTGATGAAACTTGGTACATAGTTACCTGGAATAACATATGGGACTTTTTATCCATAAAACCGCGGGCAACCAGCTTGTCTAGTTATATAATTAAATTACCCGCAGTTGTGCAGAAGTTTTGATACTTGTTAGTTGTTAAAAATGACTGTAAGATTGTGTAAATTTTAGTGCTCACTTAATAAATAATAAACTTGTCATTTATTATAAAATGTTGAGCATCTTTAAATGTATGAATAAAATCCATCAGGACATTAAACGATTTTTATAATAAAATGGAATATTCATATATTTTTATGATAGAATGCATTTTAAAGGATAAGCAATTTATTTACCGATATAACCTACTAAAAATTTTGAAACGTTACTACGTTTCTACTAAAATTCTTAATTACGATAAAAATTTAATAAGTACTTTATAGAGGTATGAATCAATGGACAGATAAGGTACTAACTAAATCTACCGGCCGGCGGCGGCGGCGGCAGCGCGAAAACAGTTCGCAGATTTAAAAAATTATAAATATACAAAATGTAATTGATAAAATATTATTGAGTCTTCTTTTTTAATAATTTTGATAATTTCGGTCCCCACGTTATTTCTATTACTTTAATAACCTACTTAATTTTGAATGATTAATTTAGTATCCAGCACTCCTGAATTACACGGTTGTTAATTATTTAAAAAAAACCTACTTAATATTTTTTTTATGAACCTTCTTTAGGTTATAAAGGATTACTTTTTAATGAGTTTGAGAAGTTTAAACACTATTCATTTAATGGGTCATTCAAGTGCGTCAATATTAAATATCAAGGTATTCTTGAAAAAAGTTCTTAAAAGCCATAGGTACATAGATTTATTAAAAATAAAACTCACCAGTGTGGCAATAGTCTTCCAAGTAGTGCCTGGCCGCCCTCTGCACGATCGAGTAGTAGAGACTCACAGAAGAAGCCAGCGCCATCTTCTGTTCTGTTCTTTCTTCTTCTAGTCTGTCGCTAACAGTTTGTTACAAAATCAACGTTTCAAAAACAAAACATAATAACCGAACAACTCAAATAACCGGTAAATAAAAAAAAATCTAGTTTGAACTGCGTTTATGTGTTTTTGTTTGCCGGAAAATATAGTTTTTGTATGTCGAAAAGTGTGAATGTTCCATTTTTAATTGTCCAAAAGTCACAATTTTGTGTACATGCCGCGTTGTCCGCCGTCCAAAACTCTACGCGAAATGAAACACGTAAGTAAAATAATATAAAATGTTTGGGGCGAGCGGCGCGCGCCGCGGTTCCGACGAGACTGTTCGCCCGCGGACTTTTTTTGTTCCCGCCCGATCAGAGGATGGGCTCAAATAAGTTTGGATTAACTGATTTTTACCGGATATTTTATTGTATTGATACTCTGTTTATCGGTAGCTATTGTTTTGTAAAGTAGCTCGATTTATTTTACTAGAGTCCAGTCTTTTTTTTTGCTAATAAACCCTGTATTTTATCTCGATTGCCTACTAAATTTTAAAAAAGCTTTCGGAGTAAGGGCTTAAAAGCTTTAAATGATAGTAAAAAATCGTTTTGTTTTAATAAGAATCTGATAACAGGTTTGCAAACTCTAACTAGATTCAAATTGGCATAATTTTAAATATTCCTCTTCGAAAATGATTATTGTCATTTCTCTTTAACGAAGAAAGAAAAACAAAAATGGCGGCGTGTGAGAAAACGCGGGAAAATAAGTTTCCCGCCGAGACGGAGCTTGAGACATGCGTATACGTAACGCAATGTTTACCAAAGGTTTTTTACTCTTTTCAACTCTTTATCTTCGCAACTCTTTTTCGTGTTTTTGTGTCAACACTTTTTGGCTCTACCGTTCATATTTGTTCGCTTCGGATAGTTTATTGAGATAATAATTCAAGCATCAAGTGAAAAATTGCCAATTAGATGCAATAAACCTGTCAATATGCAAATCATTATAAATGCATGAATAACAAGGTTGCTAATTAAAAGTTTCCGATGACAGTATCAAGTTTAAAGAGAGCTCCTCGATTATGACAAGATTATCGCTCGCTAACATAATCGGGTGCACCGACGCAATTATGACGAAACCCTTTTTAAAAACGATTCGCGTAAAATAAAGAAAAAATGAGAAAAATGTTCATCAACGCGACACGACACTCTCCCCGCGCCCCGCTCGCCTCTCCGCCCGGGGCAGCGGGTGGTGTGCGAGGGAGATGGCGGTAGCAAGCATGCATCCGTCTCATCGCTGCATCTCGCGCCACCAAGTTTTCACATGAAAACTACCCGCCGCGCGCAGCTTCCAAACTCAAATAAACGTTCGAACCTCCAGAACAAATCAAACCAAAACGAATCTTATCTCCATAGCTAAGGGCATGAAATCGATATGGTCCATCAAGGGATAAAAGGATGCTTGTTCTGAAACTGGAAGTTCGGCCTCTCGCTAGTGTGTGTAACGCACACATGCGAACAAAGCTAAGTTTAGCCCTTATACGGATATACTGCACTCACGCACCCATAGAAAGCTTCCTTGTAGCTGTCGATGTAGAGGTGTTATAAGCTTGTGTAAGTGCAAAAGTTCGTATACAAGTTTTCGGTGGACTTTCTTTGTGTCGGTGATTTTTTTCGCGGAGCGCGCGCTTGTGTGCGGGTCAGTGTGATTTTTTCAAGTTTTTATTACGCACACCAGTGCGTTTGTGTTTGTACGGGGTGTGTTTGTGTGGGGGTGGACGCCCGTTCTTTGTGCCTGGGATTGTAAAAAAATGTCGTATTGGATTCTAGCTTCGCTAATGAATGATAGATACCAGTGTAGGTACATGCATACATTCGCCTCTAAAATCTGATGTGGGATTTGAATTTTGCGACTGTTTTATTTTGCATGCATTTTATGTTCAGCCATCTTTGATTTCAAGTAAGTACCTAGGTATGTAGTATTGAATGTTGATTTCTGTTTTTTATTTGGTATTGAGTATTTATTTTATAGTGACGTAGATTCTTGGTGCTTAGTAAAGATATCAACGCGCTCCCCAAACTCCTTTTACTAATTAACAATTTCAACCTAAATAGGTAATAAATATACCTAAATATTTTATGAATGTCATTCTACAAGAAGTAGAAGTTGATCTTAATAAAACCTCTATTATATTTCCATGTATTATTTACTTATTTAACGTAATTAAAGTTCTTAACTTAGTAAGGAAAATCACAAAATTTCCTAATATTTAATTAGGCGTCTACTTGAAATATCCTTCTAAAAACTTCAACAACAGGAAGCCTCTACTTCCATGGTAGAACAATAAATGCCCTTTAATATAGTGTTGCCTGCTGAAAATGAGGTCCTGTGTTCAAACCCCGGAGACGGCCAAAAATTTGTGTATTTTTTTTTTTAGCAAAAAAATTTATAATAGCAGCCAGGAAGTTGACGGTGATACACCCCGTCTCAAAAAGCAGGTTTCGCCGTTGGTCCTGAGCCTGACCTCTCCCCAGTCTTGTCGGTATACCGTCCCATCGGATTATGAGATTGATGGAGTAGAGTGCACCTGTGCGCGCACACTTGAGCACTATAACATGTTCTGATCTGCTGTCTAGTTTTGAGTGAGAAATTTCGCCGTGGTGAAAATTCGGCTATCATCATCAAATACTAACTCGAAAGTCGTTTGTCAAATATACTCAAATAATATAAAATTTGTATAAGCTAAGAAAAATTGTTTTACCTATCCTAGGATTTATGCCATTTAGGTATGAAAGTATAATGATTAGTATTTAACGGGTATTTATCGCGTTTCTTCTTCCTCCTTTCTTCTTCTTCAGTCATCTCGTGACCACGACAGAGTGCAAACCTGTTGAAACGTCGAGAAAAGAAGAAGAAGAAAGGAGGAAGAAGAAACGCGATAAATACCCGTTAATTACTAATCATTATGTGTTCAGATCGCGTAAGTTTCAAAACATTAGTTATGAAAGGATTCCGCGAATGCTTAACAACGGGTAGACCAAAGACTCGAGAAAATTTAAGCCCTTGAATGTACCACTGAAATATTAGGTAGAGTTACAAACAAAAGCGGCTAAGAATGAACATCAATTAAAAAATCTAAGTAATGGTAATTTTAATATTTATGCGTACCTAATTTTAATGTTTTTATATGAAATTTTAGTATAATCATGTAATCGTAATTTTTATGGACCGAGTCTGAATAAACAAACTTTTTCCTATTTATTTATTTATAATGTTTTTTTTATATTTCTGACATGACCGTCAGAAAATCTCTTTATACGGCATTGCTTATATTTTCTAAGTGTGTGATTTGACTTAGCTCAATTGTTTCAATTATAAATACTACTTCTAATTTAGTTATAGAATTTTCTTTGTTGTGTATTTTTAATATTTTTGAACTTTTCTTCAATTTTTATTTTTTATGATTATTTTTGTTTTTAATAATAAAGGCATTACATTGCGTAATTAAAAAAATATATTTTGACCTATTTTCATTTTTATAATTAAAGCCTTGATACACTGTGACATATTTTATGGTAAATGATTCATACACAAATTTCATGGCGAAAATCCACCATTAAAGAAAGATTAGATTCAAGGTCCAACATACCTCTTAAAGATCCACTCTGTTTAATAATATGCATTAGAATATGTTTTAATCTTTAGTTCTATTAGGTGTGACTGAGACAGAGACAAATCAATAGTAAAAAGGTTGGATAGTGAAAGAGAGGGAATATGTTATAAAAAACTAAAGGGGTCAGTAACTGGATCGAAAGTACGGTAGCTGTTGAGTGTGGTACGGACGCTGGTGGGTGTGGATTGTAGAACAAAATAGAGTTTTGATTACAGTAATATTTCCAATGCAAAAAAAAACAAAAACAAGGCATTAAATGACTGTCTCAAATCCCTAACTAAGTATAACATAAATTAATAATCAGTTAATATTTTTTTTTATAAAATAATGAATAGGTTACACATACCCAACATTTATAACATATAGTAAATAATAAAATAAATAACATAGTGAATAATAAAGCCTTTGCCAACTCGTTCAGGGAGCAGTTACGGTCTACCTTTTGTGCCTTTTCTATTGAGTGTGCGGATGCATCCTGTCCACGGAGCTTTGTTCACAAGGTTGGATCTTCCTCGAGGCAGAGTAAATAGGTCTCCATCTCGTGAGCACGAATGTGTGTGTTTATTATGACAGGGCACTAATGCCCTGTCATGCATGTTATGAAAGCTTACTCAGTTATCGATTTATGATTTTTTATGGCATCGGCGTTACTCAAGCTTAGATCGAAGACTGTTCGGTAATCGATTTTGCTTTTCAAATATAAGAGCAGCTAATACATATAAGAGAAGCTAACTGTGATAGAAGATGAAATGATGTGGAGAAGATGACGCGTAAGACAAAGACGATAAACATTTAACCGTTATGTCAAATTAACAGACAGCTGAAAGTCCAGAATCGCCAGCGTGTGTACCAGTACATACTCAAAGTACCAAGTCCACATGTAAACACCGAGATCAAGACTCAGATAATTGAGGAAAACGTTGCTAATGTGGATAAGACTTAAGATGTACGACATTTTAGCTGTGCCTCTTTAAAACTAAATCTCTATGAAGATCGTCTCTTTAGTCGTGTCGGCCGTCTCTTATCGGATTATGAAAGTGAAAGAATAGAGAGTGCACCGGTGTTTGCGCACACACTTGTGCACTATAATGGCTAGTCTATGTTGAGACTGGCCGCATTACCCGAAATTCGGGTAGGAGGTCATTATTAACATGCTGATCGCGAAAAGAGGTTTTAAGCCGAAAATGATTATACAAAAATAATAATATTAAAATATTATAAGTCAATAAATAAATAATAATAGATAAATAAATAAAAAGTTTATTTTCTCTCACAAAGGTTAATGAAGGTACATAACTACGAGTATTGTAAGTGACATATAACTATCAAATAAACTTTTTATTTATTATTATAAGTCAATGAAGTCGACATCGAAGTTCCTGGAGACCTATTTAAATCCTGTAACGAAACTTCGTATTTCCTTTCGGTCAATTATTTAACTACGTACTCAATCAGAAGACCAATGAACACAATAAAATGAAACAAAACACTCGATTGCGTATTTGGACGATTAAAATATTCTGGTTCTTAACGGGAAGTCCACAGTCCAATTTGTTTAATCAATACAATTCTTTATAAATCTTTACCACAGTTACATTAAGATCCAAATCAGCGCAACCACATTAATATATTTAAGGCGAGGATTCCCGACATAACCACTCTCTGTGGCGCCTCGGCGAGTGTGAGCGAGACGGTGCGCAGCCGACCACGATTTTGTAGATATTAAGATGTTTTGAAAAATATTTATGGCATATAAAAATATTTTCTAGTGACGCACTGCGCAATAACATTTGCAATGTTTTGGTATACATTTTGTGTAATTTTATTATTTTTTCTACTCACACTGATCATTTAAAGTTTCATTTAGAGGTAACTTTGTTATTTTTTTCTATCCGGTGGAATGACACCTTGTGATGTACTAGAAAATATCCTCAATTAATATAATATGTATGAATTTCAAAACTAAAGCTTTACTTTTATAGTAATTGAGGTACGGACAATAAAAAAATCCGAAATCCGAGAATCCCCTAACAAAGGAAATTTCAAAATTACATTCGACAGTTTCTGATACCTAGCAGCTTCTACAATACATAATACGGTTATTTTGTATACTGTAAGTAGAGATATGAAGTTTTTTGTTACCGAACTTCATTTCCGCAGTTTAAAAAGCGTATGTCCACACAACTCTTCCTTCACACTAAGCGATGTAATGACGTCATCAGCGCTCCCAAAAAGCGCAATTACCGCGGCGCGTCAATTAGCTCATCTCGAGACTGCGGGTAGCTCACCTGTTACTTTAGCGCACTAGTCGCTTTCCGTGGCTTTACTTCCTTCCTTCTTGAAATTAAAAGAGTGAATAATAGTTAATTGATATCCATATGTGTATGTGCATAGTGCTGTGTGGTGCCGGCATAGAATTTCACCACCCCAACTCTTCCCGTGGGTGTCGTAAGAGGCGACTAAGGGAAACACACCGGGGGGTGGGCAGCAGCGCCCTCTGCAGAATAACCACCGTACTGCGATCCCCAACCCGCATGCCCAGCGTGGGGATTATGGGCAATAACCCCCAAATGATGAATAATGCCATCTATGGCACTCATTTGGGGAGGCCTAGAGGTCCAGCAGTGGACTATTATAGGCTGATGATGATGATGATATCCATATCAAACTACAGGTAGCTAGCTCCAGCTACCTGTAGTTTGTAATAGTCTGTAGTTAGCTCAATTGTTTCAAATGTAAATACTAGTCCTAATTTGGTTGTTTAATTGTAATTGTTAAATAACCAATTACAATTTAATTAGACCACCTCTGCGGCGCGGTGGGCTAATATCCGCCTGCGACGCAAGAGGTTGCGGATTCGATTCGCGCCTCCTCGGGAAAAATATTTGTACAATCTGCTGATATTAATTTGTTCAGGGTATTCTGGTCGTTTTCTATGTAAAAAGTATGTGTAATATGGTAGTGTATATAGTAGTAAAAAAAATATCTACTCATTTAAGTTATTATGTATATCAGTTATCTAGTACCCATAACACAAGATCTGCTTAGCTTGGGGCTAGATAATGCTGTGTGGATTGTCCGGCATTATTTATTTATTTATTTGTTATTTTACCCTGGTATAAAAAATAGTTAGTACGAGTAAATGTTTGTTGATGGACACAACTTAGACTATTTTAATAATGAATTTAAGCTAGAGGAGTTAGTACTAGGGATTTAGTACTACCTTTATTGAGAACTAGCGGTCCGCCCCGGCTTCGCACGGGTATTAAACAAACATTTCAGAAATTATACACTCTAACACGATGGGTTTCACAGTTTTCATACGGATCCCTTACTTTTTTTAACAGCATTGGGATTTTGACATTGACTCGACACTCCATAAATGACACTGGCCGTAGAGAAAAAGCAAGCACCGTGCACTATGTATACAAACTCTTTTTCTATTATGACGCGCCATAATGGAAAAAGAGGTTGAATATACAGCGCACGGTTCAATTCTTGAATTTTACATGCGGGACCCTAACTTTTTTGAAAATATTATAGGTATAGCCTAAGTTTATCACGGACAATTTAGGATTCTAATGGTGCAAGAATTTTTCAAATTGGTCCAGTAGTTTCGGAGCCTATTCAATTCAAACAAACAAACAATCAAATCTTTCCTCTTTATAATATTAGTAGATTAAAGAAAATTACAATAATAACACCAAATTATAACTAGTATTTACGAAACGATTGGGCTATCTGCAGACTGTTGCAAACAATCTGCAGGCGCCTTAGTTCATATATTATTTTGTTCGAAATGAAAGAATCTTAACACATGATGTACATGTTTTATAGGCAAACGATAAATACTCATTAATATATAATACGAATAATATAATAAAATAACCAGCAAGATATATATACATTATATTAAAATGATTATATACATTAAAATATACGCCCTTCCTTTATTAAATTCACCTATCCACACAAAGACATCTGTAAAACATCGCCTCTAAGCTTTATCACCGCGAATTGAACCTACATACAATTTAAAGGTAACTTGTTTATCAAATTTCGTTCGAAATTCAATTTTGTCTAGTATGTTATCTATGGTATAAGTGTATAGGTAAATGAAAAATGCGTCGAACGCATTAAAACAAGTTACTGTTGAGTTCGGTTCGTTTCTACTGGAATAGGCGTAGGCAAGGGAGGGCTGGTGGGCCACCGCGAATTAAACCTACATACAATTTAAAGGTAAGTTGTTTATCAATTTTCGTTCGAAATTCAATTTTGTATAGTATGTTATCTGTGGTATAGGCGTATAGGTAAATGAAAAATGCGTCGAACGCATTAAAACAAGTTACTGTTGAGTTCGGTTCGTTTCTACTGGAACAGGCGTAGGCAAGGGAGAGCTGGTTGGCCACCGCGAATTAAACCTACATACAATTTAAAGGTAACTTGTTTATCAATTTTCGTTCGAAATTCAATTTTGTCTAGTATGTTATCTGTGGTATAGGCGTATAGGTAAATGAAAAATGCGTCGAGCGCATTAAAACAAGTTATTGTAGAGTTCGGTTTGTATCAAATGGAACAGGCGTAGGCAAGGGTGGTCTGGTGGCCGCGGCCGTAGAAACGGAGAGTGGCTTCAAGGACGACCGGTCTGCCTCGGACTGTGAGGACTAAGGGAGAGGATGGAGAGGGCTGGAGCTTTTGAGCTTTTGAAGGTGTTTTAATACTGGGCTATAATATTGAATGATACTGAGCTTAGAAAATTAAGTGTATATTTTTTAAAACCCTTTTTTATAAAGAAATACAATTTATTCCTAAAGACAATATACCGTAGAGATCGCGGATTACAGAGGCTTATTAAAGAGTATTTATTCTCCATAGAGATTGAGGCTCACTGACAAATCGAATTAAGGTATTAAGTAAACATAAACAAAAAAAAAATTTATTTCGAATTTCGAGTCCGTAGAAGATAATAAATTAAAGATTTCAATAACTTTATTTCTTTAGGCTTACAAAACAAGCACAAATAGACAAGTCAAATTTCATACATTATTATTATTAGAAAATAAGAATAATATGAGGAAAACCTAAACTTGAGGGGATTGTTTTTACAGTGGAACCCTGTATAATTGTGAACTACCTTAATAATATAATACACAAATAAACCAAATTGTTCCGGGTGTTCTGGCCTTTATCTTCTAATATGAAAAATATGTATGTATATTGTAATAAGTATACCTGTAATGTAATTATATCAGTAATACTCTCCTGCTTAGCTTAGGAACAGAAGATGTTGTTTGGATTGTCCAGCATTAGCATAAGCAATTCATTTTGAATAGTTATCGCTTATCACTTGAGCCACGCGCTAAGATTCAGTCGGTTTATAGGATGCATGTTGAAGGACTCGATGTACCTTCAAGTTTGTAGCGCAGGGCTTTATTTAGATCGAGCTCTAGTTCTAGGCATTCTTTAGTTCGCTGTAGATTTTTATGGTCAAATGAGCTTTATTTTTTACTAACAGCCCGCCCCGGCTTATAGCGGCTTGGCGGCTTTATGCCAGCCCGGGCATATAACAAAAATTTCAAAATTTTATACACATGACATTATTTTTCTTTCCGGGGTTACCTAAAAGAGTATATCGGTGTTGGATATTATTGGAATTTAAAGCGATTTAAAGTAAGTGAAAATTATTTAATTCCGTACACGACCGCTGCGTAGGGAGCTGACCTCCCGTACCTTAGTGGAGCCTACATCACATCGTCTTGCTAGTTATTATTGCAAACTTTAACATGAAAAAGGGCTAAGCAAAAATAAATATACCTTTTTATTATATTACAAACTTAACAAATAATATTACAATATGAGACAATTGGCGGACAACCGTGGATGGATAGGATCGTTGGATTGTACATGTGCAAGTGCATTATTATGTAGCTTATACAATTCACAAAATTAAAATAATTTAACAAAATTTTACTTACAAATGTATTTTTGCAATAAATTACAAAAATACCTGATAATACATATTTATATGAATACATACCTATATTTCTAAAAGGAAACGAAAGACGAGAGTTCACTAAAAGTACTCAAGTAACTCGTATTAGTCCACTTTACTGTAACAAATGTGTGATGATTACTATAACTAAAGCAAAACATTATGTAAAAATGTAGAGGTTTTTATGCATTAACTTTCACTACACAAAGGTAGTTAAGTACTAGCGTCTAATGGCATATATACATATATATTCAAATTGGTGTTTTATATATGTTCGTACAGTCAGCTGCAAAAGTGGCAGAAAATTGAAAATGTGAACGGTTATGGAGTAATTTATTTCACGTTATTTGGAGAACAAACAGTTTTACATGCTTTATGTCTAACTTAAATACTAAACTCTTAACCATTTATGTAGTATTTAAACAGTTGTAAATACTAGTTTTAATTTGGCTATTTGTAATTTTCCTGGTTAATAAAGGATTTACTGAACTGTTCCTCCGCAAGCAAGCAGTATTTATTTATAGTTACAACATGCAAGGACAATTGAGCAAACTGTAGACTGTTGCAAACAAACTACGGTACCTAGGTCAACTGATCCATACCATGGGGTAAAGGGGTCGTGCCTACATGAATTTTAAATAATCAAGACATTATAGTTTAGACAACGCACAGTCTCCTTAAATAGTTATTCTTTTACCTTTTCGAAAGATGAAATCTTACATTGATTAATGATTTCAGATTTTAATAACTTTATTTCTTTAGGCTTACAAAATAAGCACGACAAGTCAAACTTCATACCATAAGTATTATACAATAAGAAATGTGGTGTGGTGTTATTGATTTTCACTTAAATTAATTATTTTGTCCACAAGTGGAAGAAAGAGTGGAAGATTATATAGCATAGTGGTTGAATGTCTGAGTTGAAGAAGGTTGGGGATCGATTTCCGCTTCCGGTTAATGTCTAAGGTCTGATAAATAGATGAATTTTCGTCAAATTAGTTCATTTTCTTTTGTTTTTATTCGTTATGATGGGCCATATTGAGTGAGAGTTATATAAATATTGGACGAAGTCTATGGCCTTCCGGGTCATGGCTGCACACATGACAGAATGTCCAAATTGTTCGATTACCTATGTGCTAGATAATATGAGAGTCAAAATGCACAACAGACATATAATACGATTGTTTGAAAGAACGATTGTTATATGGATTATTACTTATATAGATAATTTGTCAGAACGAGCTAGTATCAAAATGAACTAATTGTTACAAATAGCAAGTGTTAGAACGATAGAGTGTCAAAATGTATAAAATCATAAAATCTTAACGGCATAAATGAGTGAGTGTCAATATGTCCAATCTGTATCAATGTTATAATGACTAATACTTACAATGTATTGTTTGTTGGACTTAGTTATCCATAAAAACTCTTTCGAGTACTGCTTACAACCTACTTAATACGTTTATGAATCCAAAGATTCTCTCATGTGCCGGATGGAAAATAAATGATAAAACAATAGAATACTGGCATTTGGTTGTCAGTTAAGTTCTCTTCGTAGTTTGCTATATCAATTCCGGATTTATAGATGAAAAATTATCTACTAAATTAAAATGGAAGAACCATCAAAGGGGCAATTATTTTTTAGCATAAATCAAAAAGGCTACCAGACATTACTGAACGGTATACACAGATACAATTTGGGAGTGACAAATAAAAGTGGTACTACTATTTGGAAGTGTATTAATCGGCTTTCCTGTGCTGCGTCTATGACAATGGACATCACTAAAACTAAAATATTACGTAAAAGTGAGCATACATGTAATCCACCAACATCGAAAAATAAGATTCACGTTGCCTCTCAACTTTGTAAAAGAAAAGTATGTGAAAATTATCAACCGGTTCAAGAAATATTCGAAGAATGCTTTATACCTCAAAATGAGGATTCTGATTCGATTACGATACCTATATTTGAAAGTAAAAAACGGACGCTATATCGAACAAGAAAAAATTTTTTGGAAGTTGCGAAAACGTCTTTTACTACATTAGAAGAAGTGGAACTACCGAAAATTTTAAAGGATAACTTTTTACTGTGGGAAGATGGGACGCATGAAAAAATTTTATTATTTGGTACAAATTTTATACAAAGATACGTATATTGCAAAGACGATGAAAAAATTTGGTTGGGAGACGGTACATTCGAATCAGCTCCGGTGCCTTGGGAACAATTATTTACTATTCACTTGGACATCAACAGCACGGAAGAGAGAACCAATATTGTACCAGTGCTGTATGCTTTAATGCCTAACAAAAAAACTGAAACTTACATACGTTTATTTTCATACATAAAAAATGAACTGAGAGTTGACATCAAAAATTATAAATCAGACTTTGAAATGGGACAAATGAACGCTGTAAAAGAAGTTTACCCCGAGTGTAACTTGAGTGGATGTTTTTACCACTTTAATAAAGCTATATGGCGAAAAGCAGATAAGTTAAAACTTCAACAGACTAAAGATGGCCGGAAACTTGCGGAGCTGGCATCATATTTACCACTATTGCCCGAACACTTGATAACTCTTGGATGGACAGAAATTTTGGCTACCGTTTCAGAAAAAACTGACGTAACAGAAAAATTTGAAACATATTTTGTCAAGCAATGGCTGTCTAAAAATAATATTGATAAAATTAGCGCTGCTTATCAACGCCACAGAACTAATAACAGTTTAGAAGGGTGGCACAGTCGGCTGATAAAGAGGTTGCGATGCAAGCCGCGGTTATTTACGTTTGTTCATTTATTACGTAAAGAAGCAAAATATCAGGAAACAAAAATTAAGAACGCACTATTCGAGAACACGAAACGTAGGAAATGTGATATTATTTTTGATCGGAAGATGAAAGATTTGTTAAAACAACTGGAGAATCAAGAGATCAGTCCGCTTAATTATTTAAAATGTATTGTAAAGCTAAAACGCGATGAAAAGCAATACAACAATTAGGCATTAGCCTTAAAAGGCCGATTTTTTTGGGATAAAGTACCTATTTAGTTTTAATTTAAGTATGAATGTGTGAAAATAAAGTTATAAGAATAAATTGACGTTTAAAATTAAATTTAAAAAATTAGTTTACCTTACATTACACATCACAGTCTATACACGGTGTAACAAAATATGTGTACTAAGCGAAAGGGGGTGAATTTCCACCCCCCAGGGGACCAACTTTTGTTCCATGACTTTTCGAATTTCGATCGGTATTTTGGAAAAAACTGCATCAAAGTTTCAACATGGGCAGCTGACTTTTTACACGAAGCCCGTCACGTACTGTACAAAGTGTGTCATTGCACCTCACCTCATCCTCCGATTACCGACGGCCACCGGTCTTCGGTAAATAGGTTTAGGATTCTTGCCATTGTAAGAATCAGTTATTCAATCAATTACATAATTAGTTACTAAAATAGTGTAACATTAATATATTTTATCTTTGACATAACTTGACAAAAACACATTGTTAAATGTTTATATTCTGACACAAGCATAATGTAACATAAAAACAATGTGGACTTTTGTCATTTTGTCACCGAAACATTGTAACAATTAAACTTTATACATTTTGACATCTACCCATTCGAACCCTTTAGACATTCCGTCACGTGAACAGCCATGTCCCGGAAGGGTCTATGGCGCGGTGGGTTCGATTCCCGCCTCGGGGCAAATGTATACATTTCTGCTAATTTTTGTTCAGGGTGAGCGAAATAACGATCAAAAGGTCGTTTTCTATGTATATCATAAAATATTCATATAATATATTATGTAGGTATATCTGTCATGTAGAAAAATTGTGGTTTGAACTCACTCTTAGCACAGGTTCTGCTTAGCTTGGGGCTGTATGATACTGTATGGATTCCATTCACCAAGAAATTAGATCCAGTTCTTTCTTCAATCGGTATGTTCACTCCGCTCGCCACATCCATCCATCTTCGTCAGCGACTAGACTTCGCGTTAGCCAGGCGAACATCTTCCATCCCTCTCCAACCAACGGATAGACAAAGCTTTTGTACATCTGTCTTTATCTTTGCCGAAGTGATTCAGCGGAATCGGAAAGAATGTATGTTTGGATGCTTTTGAAGGAATGAAGACTCAATTCTGGGGTGTGTAAAGTTGATTTTAGCTTGGTTTGGATAGGAGAATTAAATTTGCTTGGAAGTGTTAATATAAAGTGCAACAATCTTTTTCTTGGGCAGTTCTTGCGATGCTCGAAATTGGATGGTGTTATTCGTTTGACGCTATTTGATGCAGTTATGTGTAGTGTTTGGTTACCTCGCGCATAATGATTGCTATTTCTTGTTTTGTTGGTTTAGTTTTATTGCGAAAGTTTTCGTTCTGAAAAAGGTATTATTCTTTTAAACCTTTATTTACAAATAAAATTATAATTAAATAACCATCCAAATGAGAACTATCCAAATGAGAACAATTGAAACAATTGAGCTAACTGTAGACTGTTGCAAACAATTCACAGGTATATACTATAAATACTTATTCTAATACATTGATTACCTAGGTATATTAGTTATCTAGTACCCATGACACAAACTCTGCTTAACTTGGGGCTAGATGATGCTGTGTGGATTATGCAGCATTATATATTCATTTATTATGCAACAAAGAGTTCTACTTTTCCGCTCATTAAAAAGTCCATCGTCCATAAAGCCCATTAATCTATACTTTCAATTTGTACTAACCTAGGGCAAGATAAGTATAGTAAAGGGTGGAGCGACTGTAATCCATCTACTTCACGACACGGTGATCGTGGGGTGTCTCTGCAAGCGACGAGCGGAGGCGGTAGCGGGCTTATGGCCTTAAAGGATCGTACAAGCGGCAAGGTCTTTCAGGAAATGCGTTTCTGTTATCGATTTATACAAACTTCTTCTAAACTTCTTTTATGCTTGTGGACAAAAAATTAAAGTGAATAGAAATCAATAACAATTTTTTTTATAATAATTATTTGTATGAAATTTGACTTGTCTAAGTGCTTTTTTTGTAAGCCTAAAGAAATAAAGTTATTGAATCTGAATCTGCTTAGATCAATAGAAACGGACAGTTCTTTCAGGGAATGTGTTTCTGTTATCGATTTAAATATAAACTTCCTCTATGCATAGATCAATACACTGCTACAAGTTTATGCTATTAAAACTATCTTAGCAGTTTCAGGCAAATGGGATGACGATCTGCGTAATACTGCTAATGCTGGCAATGTCAAGCTGAAACTGGGCTCCATAATTCTTATCAGGGGCGGGCTCAGTGGCAAACTAAGCCGGTTGGACTGATGATTGTTTATCTAGAATTTTATATAGAAGACAAATCAATAACAACTTTTATTTAATAACAATTAACTGGATTAAATTTAACTTGCCCAATTGCTTATATAAACGTAACGTAAGCCTAAAGAAATAAAGTTATTGAAATCTAAATCTGACGCGTGTAATTCCGGCACGACTCCGGGTCGCTACACAGACGCTTTACTGCTTTGCCTGTGTAATTTTCCACCCGCTACTCGCTCTCACTCGCGCCACCAGCTCGCTGCATGATGCATTAATCCCTGTTCGCCGCGACGGATGCCTAATATATGGTCTGGGCTGATGCGGTCACACGGATCATTTTAAACTTGATCTTGACTCATGGGGTGTTATGGGACGCCTTGTTGTTTACTCTTATGGCGTAGTGGCAGGTAAGCTAGGAAGCATTCGATTTCCTACTTCACATGCAATCATCAGTGCCTAGTCCACTGCTGGACATGAGCCTTCATTGCGGCTTATTGGCTAAATGACTAATAGACCCTAGGTCTGTAGGGTGGCTCTCCGGGTTTAAAAAACTAAGTTTCTGGTCAGAAATTGGTCTGGTGATTTGGGAATTTTTAATGAACAATCACGGGGTAATTATTACTTGAATAATTTCAGTTACATGCGAAGTAGGATAAGGCAGCTTAATAATTACCTCTATATAATATATATTTATACTAGGTAATATTATAAAGAGGAAATTATTGATTTTCTGAGTCAAATGTTGAGTTTTTTTTAATTGAATAGGCTTCGAAACGACTACAATTTGAAAAATTATTTCACCATATCCTAAATTTCCCCTGATGAACATAGGCTATAGAATATTTCAAAAAAGTTAGGGATCCGCATGAAAAATTCAATTTTCGGACCGCTAGTAAAATATACTCGTATTTCCATGGAGTAGTTTGAAAAGTAATGTATGGGATTCTTTTCATTTTAGAACAAACTAGCGGCCCGCCCCGGCTTCGCACGGGTATTAAACAAAAATTACAGAAATTATACACACTAAAACGATGGGTTTTACAGTTTTCATACGGATCTTTACTTTTTTTAACAGCATTGGGGTTTTTGACATTGACTCGACATTCCAAAACTGACACTGGCCGTAGAGAAAAAGCAAGAACCGTGCGCTATACAACCTCTTTTTCTATTCTGACGCGCCATAATAGAAAAAGAGGTTGAATATACAGCCCACGGTTCAATTATTGAATTTTTCATGCGGATCCCTAACTTTTTTTAAAATATTATATAGTCTATGTTCATCACGGAAAATTAAGGATTCTTATGCTGAAAGAATTTTTTAACTCGGTTCAGTAGTTTCGGAGCCTATTCAATTCAAACAAACAAACAAACATACAAACAAACAAACAATCAAATATTTCCTCTTTATTATATTAGTATAGATGAATGCAGCAGCCCTTTTATGCTAGTAAAAAGAATAGGACAACAAAATTATTTAAGTAAAGTAACGAGATATGTAAATACAAACTCAGTGGCAAGTCTTCTTTTGATAGGTTATCTAGTTCGAAGGTAGATCAGTAACTCTCAAGGTCTATAAAATTATAATATACCAAGAAGTGCAGTGCGTGCAAAATGACGCGTGCGCAAGTTTGCTTTGTATGAAACTGTACAGTAAATATGAGACCTGTCTGAAATGTCAAACATGACGTAGATAATAATCAAGAAATGTAAATCAGTTGTAAGAGAATAAGGATCTTGAGATACAATTGTATGGAGCTGATACGAAGGTTCATTTGAATCCTAATAATAAAATTATAAGACACTAGCGGTCCGCCCCGCTTCGCACGGGTATTAAACAAAAATTTCAGAAATTATACACGATGCGTTCGGATCCCTTACTTTTTTTAACAGCATTGGGGTTTTTGACATTGACTCGACACTCCATAACTGACTCTGGCCGTAGAGAAAAAGCAAGCACCGTGCGCTATATATTCGACCCCTTTTTCTATTATGACACGCCATAATAGAAAAAGAGTTTGAATGTATACAGCGCACGGTTCAATTATTGAATTTTTCATGCGGATCCCTAACTTTAAAAAAAATATTATATAGCCTATGTTCATCACGGAAAATTCAGGATTCTAATGGTGAAAGAATTTTTCAAATTGGTCCTGTAGTTTCGGAGCCTTTTCAATTCAATCAAACAAACAAACATACAAACAAACAATCAAATCTTTCCTCTTTATAATATTTGTATAGATAATACTTCTGTGATCTGCGAGTATTTGGTTTATCTGGATTCCTTACGAAAAAAAAAAATAATCAGTAACACATCCTACTTTACTGATAATTTTTTTTTGTCGTTTTCTTTTATTTGTTTTAAATCAAGGAATAAAACTTATTGTATTTCACATTCGGGAAGTTTTCGGAAAAATACTCTTAAAAATACCAGATTCTGGGTGGAACCGTTTTCAGTTTTTCCATAAGATAATAGAAAATGGTTTACGGATGTTAGGTATTGGATTTGCGGCAAATTACTTTTCTGAAGCTTTATTATTCACATTTAAATTAATTTTTCATAGTACTTTTATTCTTATTATTGTATGTTTTAAATGTCATTTTTGTATAAGTCATGGTACTCGAAATCAACATTATTTTTTATTCCTTCTAGAACGCACAAATAAATTAAAATTACGAAAATATTTGAATCTCCCGCCAACCCCTAACGATCGAGCAACAAAATTAGAATGAAGCGGCTCAATCGACCGGAGTCCGGTACTGTGCCAATTATCCGTAATTTTTGACAGTCCGAGGTCCGTTGTCATGCCAAAAGGTACTTTTATGCTGTAACCTACTGTGTGAAATGTCTGTGAAATAGGCGCCGGGTCCTTAACGATACTATGCCAAAATGCACTGACGGTCCAAAGGAACAAACGACAAAATGTGTAATCCTCGACGACAAAGAGCAAATGCCATGAATGTATCTGCGATGAAATGCTCCAGCGTCAGAATGTGCATTTAACATAAAGAGCAAATGTTAGAATGATCATTACACTATAATCTTTCTAGTAATTGTTTATAATAGGTTAGCTTGACTAGATTTTCGGGATAAAACTGTCAAATGGCCCATAATGTTATTCCAGGTCATAAACTATCTGTGAAAAATTTTATCATTTAGTAGTTTTTGCGTCAAAGAGTAACAAACATCCATACATCATCCATACTTACAAACTTTCTAGTTTATAATATTAGTAGGATTTAATCTATTTTGCTAAGGGCTCTTGCATACACACGTTTTCTACAGTTGATTCGCCTTGTTTAGCCACGGTGGTCAGTGTTGTACGGTACGCCTATGAAAACTTGATCACATAAATCATGCGTCATGTACAGTGCGCGTCACATATAAGTACCCCCCCTATCTCAATGTATTTGGGACACAATAGTTGTTATTGTTGGTAATTTCAGACTTTGAGTCTTATGGAAGGGGAGCTCGATCCTGAGCGGCGGCAGCGTGATAAATTTTTGCATGTGAAAAATTGTGACAAGTAACAAGGGAATTAGAAGTAGTCGAAAATAGTTTGTATACAAGGGGGGTACTTAATTCTGATGCGCACTGTACATGATATGTGATCAAGTTTTCATGTGATGAACCTCATATCAAGTATTCAATAAATACTTCTTTCAAGGTTTTTGAGTCAATGCCCATAATAAGGCTTTCTCATTCATGGTTTTATTAGTTTCTATATTTAATTAATTAATTTTATAAATACTTTGGTTATAAATAATTTATTGCAGGAACGTCGGATCAATTGCTCTAATGAAGTAATAGGTAGCTCCAATACATTTTGCCTTGTCCAGGCTTAACTTTTTTTAACAAATAATTATAATGTTAATGTGGTTTAATAATATAACACGTCTTGGCGAGATATTTATAAGTCCTTGTTTCAGGTTCTTTAGGTATCTTATCCGGTTAGTTTCGCTATGCTCGATTCCCTCTATGCACTGATCGTAAAATACCTAACAAAAAGTGCCGCTATGCACGGAATCAGATTCTTGGACTGTCGAAAGGAAAATGCTTATGTTTAAATATCACAGTCATCTAAAATGTACTATACACATCGTGTTGCTGCTTCTTGATGGAATTATCTATTAAGCCAGCCTTTGTACTGCAGATATTTATAAAATAATTTATGACCAATCATTTCATGTCAGATTTTCGTAAATCTTTATCGTTTATTACCAAAACATCTTATTTGTGATAGGTCGTGAGGATGAGGACGTATTGTCCTTTTGATCATATAATTGATACGAACTAACTTGCTATTCCGGTTCTGCAATCAAATTATCATAAAAATCAATTATGGATTCTAAAGCAACAGCAAAAGGATGCATCGCATTTCTGTCTCCTCAAAACAGGGTTTTCTCGTTAAATTGTAGGTAACCTACAATATACCTACCGTGTGGTGCCGGCATAGAATTTCACCACCCCAACTCTTCCCGTGGGTGTCGTAAGAGGCGACTAAGAGACACACACCGGGGGGCGGGCAGCAGTCTCTCTCTATATTCATCCATAATAATATGGTCTATGAATATTCTTCGGGCGCTTTCTTAAGCTTTCGCTATTTCATAGGATAATGACAATTTATCGGGTATTTATCGTGTACCTTTTGTTCCGCGTGTCGTCGTGTCGGATACTGTCAGTGTAGTGTGTAATATGAACGTGGACATTCCTGATTCTGTAGACGAATTGAGGGTAGTCGAGGATATTGCCGTCAATTTATTGGCTGTACCGCGAAGAACATCCATCCTCTGAACAGCAGAATCAGACAACAAGATAATGTAATATTCTTTGATAGTTTAAATGAATGTCGAGTTTTAATGATAGTCTAAATTGAATCTAATGTCGATGATCCTCCAACTACACATAGAAGTTCTAAAGATAGTAAAGGTTCTTTCGGTTTGTTTGGTTCGGTCGACACTTATGTCCTATCTACTTTATATGCTAATATATTAAGACATAGGTGCACTAAAGGTCAGTAGAGAGGACATTTGTCGGGTTATTCCACTTTCATTACCATAAGCAGATTCTAATATTCCATTATTATCATAAATCAGCACACTGGGGCAATAAACGAAGGACATGCAGTTTTTTATTTATTTTCATAGCTGAACTGATGCATATAGATAGCTGAAAGAAAATATTTTTTATTTATTTTCATAGCTGAACTGATGCATATAGATAGCTGAAAGAAAATATTTTTTATTACCTTAATAAAAGTACACAATAATACACAGTAATCTTAAAAACTATGTATTTTTGTTATAATTTTTTTGTCTATAATATGGGTCCTTAATTTTGTATTATGTGCCTAAAATAAACGAGTATTATTATTATTATTATGTGCAGAGGGGTTAAAAATAGAATATAAAGGAAGCTTCTGGAATGTTCAATAGAGCTGGCTTAGTTATTATAATAATAATAATAATAATAATAATAATAATAATGCCGGACAATCTTTTATCAATAAAACACGCTGTCTATGCCTATAATATTAAAGAAAAATCAAAATAATAGGGCTTACGATCCAAAGGATGTAATATGGTAACTTGGTACTTGCCACTTCTTCTTTTATTTTGTTTGTTACTTTTCTGACTTGTTATTATTTTTTTTTCTTTGCGGTATGGTAGCAGGATCCCAAATTAGTCTTCACATTGACTCATTCTTTTTATGGGGTTAATTTATTATTTTTTATAATTCTGACACATAATTCGAGTGTTGGGGCGATTAGGCCTGCTAGGGATTAGGCCTAATAGACCTAAACGCCGAACAGTGCATTTAGAATTGAGCATTTAGTCCTGCAGGACTAAATGCTCAATGCTTTTATTATTATGGGCCAATTAGTCCCGATACTAATACTTTAAAATATTTAAGTACAGTTGGATACAAAATTTTGTGAAATGAAATTGCATTATATTAATGCAATTTCCAGAGCTTTCATGCTGAATTCTAAAAAACAATACTCATCGCCACCTATAAGGTGGTAAAAATATAATTAACCTCATAAAAAGAATTTGTCGATTTGTATACTAATTTTGGATCCTGCTACCACTGCAAAGAAAATAAAAAAGAATTAAAAAGAAGGCAGAATAACGTACAAAGTAAAAGAAGAAGTGGAACATATGATAAGTAGATATTAAAATATTAAAATACTATACACCAAACACGTAATTATACAATCTAAATTCAAAATCAAATCACACACATATTATCAATCTCATTTTCACTTACATGTTTCAAAAACACCTAGGTTTAAGCATATATATAATATCATATCATATGTATTGCATTGTTTTATCTAGGTACCTTTAAGTTTAGATTTAAGTAATACCTACTGTTTTGATGTAATTATCAGTTTAAATTCTTAGGAGAAGTCACTGGTTCCTGAAACACAGTTTTTAAACTAGTTCAGGAGCCTATGGGCCTATGTTATTATGTGTCACACTAGTTATGTCAATAAATAAAATTTTTACTTTTTACTTTTTTTACTTTAAATGGGAAGTAGGTATTTTGTCTATTATTTATATTATTTCACAGCCCGAGCTCAATGAGACACCCTGTATAAAGGTAGAGAACAGTGTTTTATTATTTTCTGGCTCGCGTCGCTTCCACACCGGCGCGGCGCGGCGCGGCGCTGATGAAATGGATCGAAAAAAGTTTGACCTATTTCTCTAGTTTTGTGAGAGAATACGAGGTGCTTGCACATTGTTGTATTGATAATTCTAGAAATGTCATGTTACGTACAATTTATGGGTATGAGGGTAGGTGCTACCTTGAGTTGATTGTCGGCCATTATAGAGTTTTTATTGCCATTATTGGCCATTGTTGTGATCACCCTTGGTATAATTTATTATATTCCATGATATAATGATAGATAATTATTTTATTTGGTTCACAAACATAGGCGTCATACAAACATCTATATCTATACTAATATTATAAAGAGGAAAGATTTGATTGTTTGTATGTTTGTTTGTTTGTTTGTTTGTTTGTTTGAATTGAATAGGCTCCGAAACTACTGGACCGAGTTAAAAAATTCTTTCACCATTAGAATCCTTAATTTTCCGTGATGAACATAGGCTATATAATATTTTCAAAAAAGTTAGGGATCCGCATGAAAAATTCAATAATTGAACCGTGGGCTGTATATTCAACCTCTTTTTCTATTATGGCGCGTCAGAATAGAAAAAGAGGTTGTATAGCGCACGGTGCTTGCTTTTTCTCTACGGCCAGTGTCAGTTTTGGAATGTCGAGTCAATGTCAAAAACCCCAATGCTGTTAAAACAAGTACGACAAGTGCGAGTGTAACTCGCGCGCCGAGGGTTTTGAACTTTTGTCGTTTAGGTAGGTACGTATATGACAACCTCTTGGCGCGGTGGGCTTACAACGCAGGAGGTGGAGGTTTGATTCCTGCCTCGGGACTAATATTTGTAGGATCTTCAGATTATTTGTTCGGGTGTTCTAGTCCTTTTCAGTACACAAAAATAAATCATCTAATGTGATACTTATACTTTATTAAGTATAACAGCTATCGTAGTAATACCAATAACTCAAGCTTTGCTTAGCTTAATTGTGGGTAAATGATACTGTGTGGATTATCTAGGATACATACCTATCTCTTCTCAAAAATTTTGAGAACAACGGTTTTGGTGCGCTGTGGAACTCCTATTACAGTTATTACAGAGATTAGTGGGTAGGTAAGTGGGTTGGTACCTACAATTTTTTTTCGGCTTTTTTCAACCTATTTCACTAAGTATGAAACTTAGACGATTTTCAAAACCTGTTTTGAATTGTCGAAATCCATACCTGTGATTTGATATTACTCTCAATGAAATAGCTCCCATTGTATGAAAATTAGTTTTTTGACCATATTTCAAAAAGTATTAGATTTACAGAATTCTCTATATTTTTCCTGTAAAATATAGATCTATATCTACAAACGCTTAGTACATTTTACATCAATCACTCTGCAATCTTCGGAGATAAGGGGGGGGGAATGGTAAATTTTTTGACCTTTTTCAAAATATTTCAAAAAGTATAAAACTTATCGAAATTTCAAAAACTGTATTGGAATGTACAAACCAATACCTTTCATTTGATACCCAACTCGGTGGGGTAGTCACCCCTTTAGAAAAATTTCCCGCCCTTTTTGACCTTATTTCAAAAAGTATTATTTTTACAGACTTCTCTATATTTTTCCTGTAAAATATAGATCGATATCTACAAACACTTGGTACATATCACATCGATCGCTCTGCAATCTTCGGAGATAAGGGGGGGGGGGGGTACCGGTCAATTTTTCGACCTTTTTCAAAATATATCAAAAAGTGTAAAATCTGTCGAAATTTCAAAAACTGTATTGGAATGTACAAGCCAATACCTTTCATTTGATATCCAACTCGGTGGGGTAGTCAGCCCTTCAGAATTTTTTCCCGCCCTTTTTTGACCATATTTCAAAAACTGTTATTTTTACAGACTTCTCTATATTTTTCCTGTAAAATATAGATTCATATCTACAAACACTTGCTACATATCACGTCGATCGCTCTGCAATCTTCGGAGATAGGGGGGAACGGTCATTTTTTTGACCTTTTTCAAAATATTTTAAAAAGTATAAAACCTACCAAAATTTCAAAAACTATTTTGAAATCTACAAACGTGTACCTTTCATTTGATACCACTTTTGACTTTGTACGTTCCATTTAAAATTTCGATTTCAAAATTTGTATGGAAAATCTTCATTTTGATTTTTCATTTATTTTCATTTATTTTTCTATAAATATGTGCGGGCGCACAAAATGTATTATTATTTCAAATTTCAAGTCAATAGCTGCAGTAGTTTCTGAGATATTAAGGATTCAAAACACAAAACAGACCCAAAGCGATTTCATAAGGGTTTTGCAACCGATGGCAAAACCCTAAAAGTAAAGATCCGTATGAAAACTGTGAAACCCATTGTTTTAGTGTGTATAATTTCTGAAATTTTTGTTTAATACCCGTGCGAAGCCGGGGCGGGCCGCTAGTAGTAAAATAAAGTTATACAATAAACACGGTAGGTGTCGTTATACTCAATTATAAGGAACAAATAAAATATAATAACAGAAGCAAAGTTAGTACGTAATTGATACAATTGAGCTAACTGCAGACTGTTGGAAACAAAGTACAGGTCCATGTGTTACTGAGGCTCTCCGAGTTTACAAAAAAAATCTAAAGGTCTCGTCGAAGTGACTTGCCCTGAGGCGCAGTATCAGCGCATCAGCATTGCCTACAGCGAGGCAATGCAGCCAACGTCTTGGGGACGCTTCCGACTGACAAGAGCACTCTATTTCTTTCTACCACGTCCGGAAAATAATTAACAGGTAAAACTAACATTCAAAGCACAAACATATCAAAAGCGTAAGAACAAACACACGGACAAATTATACAATTCTATATTATTGAGTTCGCTATATGTTCGCCATGTTGATTTTTCGGATTAAACGCAATGCAGTGTCTGACTATTTTGTATTTTAGGGGTCCGTAGGCTAAGGGTTGCGATGGTAGATACATCTCGCTTTAAATATATCTATACTAATTTTATAACGAGGAAAGATTTGATCGTTTTTTTGTTTGAATTGAATTGGCTTCGAAACTACTGGACCGATTTGTAAAATTCTTTGTCCATTAGAATTCTAAATTTTCCGTGATGGACCTAGACTATAGAATATTTTCAAAAAGTTAGGGATCCCCATGAAATATTCATATTTGGCTTCAGGGGGAAATCTTATATCTTTATGTAGTTATTCCAGTTTCTGTCGGGGATTAAGCCACACATTGTGTCTTGTTGCTATAGAAACGTTAAAAATTATTGATATCCAATACGATAAAGAACATCATTATATCAAAACTGGAGCCACAGCCTGTGGAAAACGTGGTGGAACACTGCACGGCTGAGGCCAGACGAAAAACGGTTTAAGAATCTTATAGAGTCGTCAAACCCGTCCAGATTTATAGAAACGCTGAAACAACGATGTCAATCGCAAAAACTCCTTAGGAACTTCAAGGAGCTGAGCTGGTTACGGCCTGGTTAGGCAGACAATGCACAATACAGAGTGTATTGTATGCGAAATGTCAATGCAGGACCTTTATTCACTATTGCCAATCCCAACGTATCTCACAGATATGACAAGACAGCGGTGTGGAATCGAACAAAATATAATATATATTATTCGTATTTAGAACACATTGTGACGTCACACTGTTTGGGCAACGAATCTCCTATTTCATAGAGAATAAGTCCCCAGATCTCGGTTCCCCACTTAGGATTAGAAGACATAAAACTGGGTACTGGGTCTGGTCCTCTCAAATCAAACCCTTTACCTTCATTCCAGCCGAGTCTCCGCTCCCCGCTTCACAAAGCTCAAAAGAGTTCAGATATCTGCAAATCCAAATACCAGGTTTTATTGAACAGAACCCATCCATCCCCAAAGGGCCCTCTTCACGAATTTTTTTCGTCAATTGATTGGACTTCCACAAATAAAGCAAATGACGATTGAATTCGCGATGAGCTTTTACCAATTTATTCCCGAAGCGGAGCGCATACGGCGTTATTCCGCTGGAGCGTGGATTGTAATGCAAAAATTTGATTTTACAGGATTCTGTTTGAATGCGTTTATAGGGCTTTAAAGGCAAATGAGTTTTAATTATAAATTCCGTGCCTAATTCCGCTTCGAACTAAAATCTCGCGGGGCAGTGACTCACGATTTCAGTTCGGGGTAGTATTTAAAAAATCTGTTAAAAATAAACGAATCACACAAAATAACCCTAAATACGTCCCATTATTAGGGCATAGGTGTGTTATGAAAATGTAGGACACTAATGCTGAAAGAAATTTTGAAATCGGTCCAATAATTTCGGAGCCTATTCGAACAAAACAAACAATCTAATCTTTCCTATTTATACGGCTGAGATTTTTAGGAAATTGATATGAGTGTAAATATTAATAATGTCTGTTTTTGATTTTTTGTTTGTTCCCAATGGGTAGAATAAGTTTACTATCACAGAGGTTTCATAAGAAATCAACTTCAACTTCTTAATTTATGGCGCCCAACAAGAAAGACCACTCAAGATTCTAAACCTACAAAAGAGCTTCTTCATGTCTATACATTAAAAAACTCAGCTAATTACAAGCATTCTTCAAAACTAATAGCAGTAACTCATTGTCAAAGTAAAACCTGCAAAAAGTGCAGTAAAAAGGTGTAAAATGTAGGTGTAAGTAGTTTTTATGTTAGAGTGAGTCTCCGTTTTTACGCAAACTTGTGTCATCCGTCTTAGAGCGATGCATGGCGGAACTTACTGACAGATCGGTATACTGCAAGACATAGAGAAAGTCACTGGACTGAAAACCATTAAAACGCAACATTATTTTTTACATAAAACAGCCTTTTAAGTCCACAGTTGGAGTTAAGCCTTCCCTGGTTATGTTTTTTTATATATTAGGTAGTCGCTACATAATTCACAAAGGTTAAAACCTTTAATAACAATTACTCTAAACAACCTCTAGCAGTCCGCTGTTGGAATGAGGCTTGCCTCGGTAAACAATAAAAATATATCCAAATTAGACTTAATAATATGTTATATTAACAATTGAGACAATTTTGCTAAATTTTGCAAACAATCTAATTTTAACGTACCTTTAAAATAGTTTTTTTTATTAGTGGAGAAATTTTGTTTGCTTAAATTCCTAAATAGAGGTGCAGTTAAAAATTCCCCGTTTTTTTGTGAATTGTGAATATTCTAGAATTATCGTTAGGTACACAGAAAGCTGGTATTTTATTAAGCTTTGTGAGTGTTAAAGTTTAATAGGTCATAGCTATAAAAAGTTAGGAGTTATTTATTTTTGTTGTGAAAGATCGGACTCTGCTTTAGAACGACCTTCAGTACGTCGTAGTTATTGTACATAAATAATGTAGTGGCTCGTAATTTTAAAATAGTCACTTTTATTATTCGATTGATTGTGCTCTTGGCCAGCAGTGTATAACGACTCCCGCCACCGAAGGCCGCTAATTTATGGAAAACCTCCTGAGTCGGGACTGAACTTCAGCGTACATGCATCTGTACCCGACTTTACTCGCCCATTCCTATGGGAACATCCACATTTACACGGTTCTAGCTAGTATTTAGCTCTGACAATAATTACAAAAACCGGTGTTAAATGAATAAAAAATTGCTGTCACAGTAGATAAATCTATTAATACTCAAATCAAATGACTAATTAAACATTGTCATATTCAGAAACTCTTAAGATTATAAATAGTTGTCTGGCAAAGATAAATTCGCAATGAAAATAGTCAAAGTTCTAACTGATTTTTGGCTAATGAAATAAAATAAAATATTAGGTATATCGATAGGATGGATTCATAGGTAGGCACATCTTATACTATGTATATGTAGAGTACGAAGGAAATAAAAAAAATAACAATTATTAGGATTTTTTCGGTTTCATGTTTAAGAAATTGAGTGTGAAACCTTACGCACTATAATAACAATAACATTTCAAATACAAATAAAACAAAGCTTTTTTGTCTGGAATCTTTGCCTTGTTTCAGAGACAGACAGTTGCAGACAGACAAACAGACGGACTAGAAAGTGACCATCATTTAATAAAGTACTCCGATTATGCCATGTGCCAAAATTTACAAGTGTTGAGATTTGTCCAAGAGTCCGTAAGGTCTAAAGGAAATAAGCATTTTGATTTTTAGCAAATTCAACACTACAACATCCGTAGGGTCTAAAGAAAATAAAGCACTTTGATTTTGATTTTTAGAAAATTCAACATTTTTACCTACAAAATGTTACAACAACAAATTTTAGTGACAAGGTTGCAAGCTCCTTATAGAGCCAAGTATAATGAAGTCACCTTGACCGCGACCTACCCCAACGTCGCAAAAAACAAACTTGTTATAGATCGATTTGTTCTATTTTTATTGAATAAAATAAATACTATTACCTCATTCGACTCATCATCATCCATAGTAACTTATAGAATCACAAAATCATTTAATTTCAATTATAATATTTTAATGATGAACATGTTTCAAGATGTTATTTATTTATTTTATCGACATAAATAAACGACAGATTACATTCGAATCGATTATATATAATTTCGATTCTAAATGTTTCACAATAAAGAGTAACTTCGATTTGCAAGTATTATTTAAAGATTGATCCAAAAAGATCAACAATATAGCTAGAAACTGCTATTATATTGTTTATGAGTCTTTTAATAAATAGTGATAAAAGATTATTAAAACAAAATCAATCGTAGGAATATATAGCTCACACAAAAAAATATTAATGAATTTACTAAACTGGTTTTTGTTACTTAACGCGATCTGAAATAATAGTTTCTTTGTGTAGATTTATATACCTTTTTATTGGTGTATAAAAAATATTTTATATATTAAGTAGGTAGATCAATAAGATCACACGAGGCAAGTTTGTAACTTGTTACGATTATGATTGTTGTTATTAAGATTTAATAATATATAACTTGTTATACATATATTCATAAATACACATACGTGTCTCTTTATTATTTGACGTCGTAGCGCGCACATTCTGCCTACATTGTGTCTGCCTGAACGTATTTAGCTAAATAATACCTATACCTGCGTTTCCTGTAAATTAGGTTTAAAGATATCCTGCGTTTCCTGTAAATTATTTGGAAAGATATCTTGCATTTTCCTGTAAATTATTCTAAAGGAGTCCACGATGTAACTTACTTCAAAACCGGAAAGCGAGCATGTTTTCAGAAATTGAAAGTGATTTACGAGTACAACTCGATTATGAAGCGGTTGAAGTTTGTTTGCCCACATCGCCATTCACTAACATGCAGCAAATGCTAAACTCCGGTGCAGGAGCGCTACTCAGAAAGCCAGCCGAGAAAATTGACGCCCGTTATGTTAATGTAAGTGAAATAACGTGTCATTGAAGTAAGAATAAATCTAAAATAAATATTCGCTGAGAAAATTACAATTCGAGAACTAATATATGATAAAATTTTGTGTATGAAATTAATAAAATACGAAATTTTCAATCATATGTACATGGTACATAATTATTATAACAAGTTCATTAAAATGGATATCTTATATATTTCTAAACTTATAACGAACAAAGACCTAGAGGATGGTATTCTAAGGGACGTAACATTTTTCCTTTTTGCTTATTTCTGTAACGTAAATAGTTTTAGCAGTTCTATGCATATTGTCTTGGTTATCTTCTTCTGTACTAGTGGCTACTTTGCAAGCGCTAAAGTTTCTGAAGTATTTATAACGATCGAAATAAAAAGGATGGCATTATTTTTAGTGCTATTAAATTAGCAGTATAACTCGTTTCAGATCGTCGAATCGTCCCATCGGATTATGACAGTGAAGGAATAGATAGTGTACCTGTGTTTTCTTTCGTACTTACTTGGGCACTTTATAATGTCCCACGCACCAAGTCTCCATTGAGACTGGTTTTCGTGCCGAAGATTCGGCTAGGCAGCCGTCGTTTCAGCAGTTTCTCGGTATTGCCGGCTACAATCACTATAAAGTTGAACGTATTGCCTTGGTAATGAACGCGTGGAGGTCGCTGAATATAATGTACAATACCTACTCGGTTAGCGTGAATGACGTTAACTCTTATAATATAAGAACTAGGCAGTTCGCTAGTTTTTCCGTATCGAAACATTGTTTAATTTTTTTATCGTTTAATTATAAGATTGTTCTATTCTATTACATGAACATACTCATAAAAGAAAAGAGAGTACATTCTTTCCCGTTTCTACTATTCATTTCTTTATCTAAAATTCATTAAAAGTCATTTATTTCATCTTTAAACTTATACGAAGCACTTAGACATGTCAATTACATAAAAATATGTAGAATTTACCCAGATTTTAGTTATTCAGTATCAGAAATATCGTTAAAATAAAGAAGTGTGTGCCATAGCTTCGACAATTGTTTCGTAACATTTCATTAAATGATTTTAACATATTTAAGTTATTGAATGTCAGGTTTTTGTCTATCGTTAGCTTCTACTTCTTTTTTCCAGGATACTGTGTCACCTACGGAGTCAATCAGTGGTTCTTAGGGAAAAAGGGCTTCCTAAATGAGTCACAGCATAACTATGCGTCGGGGAAATTCAGAGAAATGTAGCAAAGAAACTGGTCGAGTGTCCATGAGTCACCCTGTAGGATCTAGTGGAGTCTACTCACCATAGTTTATAATTACACCATGCTCCATGCGTAGTGAAAAATGCAGCGTCTTGGGAACGCTTCCGCCTGGTTTTGATATGGATCAGTTGAGCTGCCTGTAGTTTGTTTGCAACAGTCTGCAGCTAGCTGAATTGTTAATACTAGTTCTAATTTGGTTATTTTAATGTAATTTTGTTTGTAAATAAAGGTTTTACGTATTATATAGTTATTCTATAGTTTTACCTATCTAGAAGGGAAATCATTTCTTCGTCATTCTAAGAAATTTGGGATGATGCTGATTCATTACAGATTGCTGTTGTCATTGTGATTGTTGTAATTATATGTTGTTTCTTGTTAAAAAAAATATCGCAACGCAATAGCAGGAGGAAAAATACCTACTACGTTTGCAATCTACCATGAATCAGACCATCGATGAATAGGTAGGTAGCTTTTAGGTAGAATAGACTGAAAATTGGTCTGGAATGAAAAAAATTAGAAAAATAACAATTTACGATAAACAGATATTAGGAAGGTATGGTATATTATGGTATTCATTCGCAAACAACAACTCCTAACATCTACTATAACCCACTAGCCCACCACCCACTAAATCCCACTGCTGGGATACTATAACACTACCACTGCCCACACAATCAATCTTGAAGATGATCTACCGATTTGATCTGAATGAGTCGACAAAACCGGTTCCTCGCATCCTTTCCACCTAACGTACCGAACAAACGAATAACGAATCTATAACAATGAGCATAGAGTTGTTAATTGGTTGGATTCGTGTGATAGGATGACCTATGAGGATATTGTTAAGGTGTGGCTAGAGGTTGCGTTGGAAATACTTCGTAAGTAAAATCGTAAGGGTTTCGTGTATTTGTAAGAACTTCAGCTTTGTGCATGCTCGGAAAAAAATATACTAGAAATTACGCGAATTTTTATATATTTTTTTATATTTCTATATTTCAGAGAAGTATTTATAAAATAAGGTAAATCCAAAAGATTTCCCGCATAATTATACATTATGTCACGAACTAAGATTTACCTTTTGCTTATCCGAAACTTATTACAATAATATATTTATGAAATCTTTGTATATTTTATAGAACGTATAAGTGGCCTATGTATGTCCAGCTACTGTGTGGATTAACTTGAGCTGATGTTGACGATGATAAGTAGGTCAGTTTCTTTATTTAAGGTTGTTCGAAAGGTTTTTTTTATTTAATTTAAGAACTTATTTATATTATTTTATTTTAACCTATCGACATTATTTAAATTACCTATAAAGCTTAAACGAAAGCGAAACCTACAGAGCAAATTACAAACAGCGCAACGCAATGTGTGTACACGTCTTTAGTCCCGATGCACTATGGATTCCACAATCGGAAACCAATCTTTTCCATTAGTTTTAAGGTTGATTTTCACTCGCAAGATGTTTATTATTATAATCATGGATCTTGACCCTCGTGTCCTGAGAATGGGAGAAGGTGAAATGCGATTTTCATTATTAGGCACATATACCTATTTGTTAGTTACCTAGCTTCTAGTTATCTATAGACATCTATACTTAAAAAAAACGTAAAAAAAAAGAGAGAAAAATATAAAGAGGTAAGAATTGTTTGTTTGAATTGAATAGGCTCCGAAATTACTGGACCCATTTGAAAAGTTGTTTCACCATTAGAATTTTTTCCCTGATGATCATAGTTATAGAATATTTTCAAATAAATTGTCCGTGGGGTACAAAGACTCTCCAGTTTTTGGAAAAATTCCGAGAGCTGGTCAGTATCTGGCGCAGCGCATTAGCATTGACCTAAGAGAAGCAATGCAGCCAATGCAGTGTCTTGGGGACAGTTCAGAACGGTATCGATGAATCAGTTGAGCTACCTGTAGTTTGTTTGCAACAGTCTGCATCACTTAGATCTTGAACTCAGTTCTCGAATTTATTCTAGATATTTTTTTGTAAATAAAGATTTAGTTGCTATATTAATCAGTCTATGTCTAAGTGATTTAAAGATTTAAATTTTTTGAATAACTACTTTAGCTTTAAAATAATGTTTGACGTCTTGGAATATAACCCTCCAAATAACAAGTATGAATAAATAAATAAATGAAGAAATTTATGCTAACCAATCTGGCAATTTCAGTTTTCCTGAAAATGCTACGAAATAAAGGCGCGATAAAAGTTAGTGCACCTGTCACAATTTGACACATTAAAGTGACAAAGTCTCAAGTGCTTAATTTCTGAAAGATAAATGTGAATATAATTGCCGTGAGACGCCATGTCACATTAATTATGGTGTAAGATCGGGAGGAATTTGGGATAAGTGCGTGTCGGCTAAGGATGGGTAAAGCTAAAGTAGATGGGGTTCCGTAGATAAATAAATAAATAATGCTGGACATAGATAAATAAATACAGCATGATATAGCCCCAAGCCAAGCAGAGCTTGTGTGTAAATATGTCGGTAAAATACCTACTTTTTCACATTTTATTTATGTTTTGTTTGCATGTACACTCGTAAATGCTTATTTAAGTTGTAACTAGGAACGTGCACACTGGAAGAGCATGCAAAATTGAGTTTACTAAACAAAACGTCAAAAAGAATTTATATAATATACTAATTTTTTATTACTTATTTTATCAATCAGTTACTGATTAACAGAATGGAGAAATTGAAATGGTGGACTTCTGAGAAGATAATCTCGCATAGCGCACTAACGTAAGCACTAATTTTGTAACTTAAATTTATCAGGATTTTTTTTTGTCCTAAAAATACACAGACCGTTAGAAATAATACTGTAATCCATTAAAGGTCATAAGGAATCCGAGTGACGCGAAGAAATAACGTATTTTAGGAACTTTTTGCAAAAACAGTCAAGGTTTAAATTAAAACTCCTTTAACAAAAACGTCTTCAGATACTTACACGTTTTTTATTCTCTTTTTATTCAGTGTTTTCTGAATTTTATACAGAACCCCAATAACCACTTGTTGAAGGAAAAGGGCTAAGGGGATCGTTAAGGGTTAACGTCCTTTTTTTGTAACCCTAAATGACCCTTGTCTTCACACTTGATAGGGACTAACAGAAGGCAGCACAAATTATGGGAAAATGTTGAAGAAACACCAAAAAATATAAATCTTATTCTTTGCCAATGTGTCCATCGTATACAATTAATAATTATTGATTTCCAACATGAAAAGTCTATAAAATTTACTTAATAGGTAGAAGAGTTTTTTTACGGTTTTCGGGAATAATACGTACTAATCCTTTCGGGATCATTTTTATAAGACCAGCGCGTAGGATCATTATCTTTCAAAAAGCGAAAGATTCATCAAAATTGACGAAATCACATAAAAAATCATACAGATAGCCTTAAAATGGCGAAACAGATATAACTTTTAAAAACCATTGTATTAAATTTACTAATTTGTATTACGCCAGCCTTCTTTAGTGTAAGTATTTAATTCCGAGATAAAGTATTTTCAATTTATCCTATAAAGTACAAATCAATAAGTCCTAGGTAAAACTAGCTTAGAACAAATTACGAGAGTACCAGGGCTGCATGAGCGCGCAGGCAGTGTGTAAGATTGATGTGGCCGCGGAAGATGGATGGCTCTAGGTATTGTGGAGGGAATTCTAAGATTCGTCGAGAATATCGTTAGAAAGGAAGAAAAGTCAAAAGTCACTAAATTATTTTAAACCGAAATCTTGAAGAAAAGTCTGCAAAGAGATTCATGAAGTTTTAATAATTACTTCACAAAGAAGCAGAAAGAAAACTCCGTGAGGTAAATAGCGTAAGTATTTCAAATTTGAACGTTCCAGTTGAGCTTTTTTGTATCAGGAAATGATAGTTTTTGACAGGGCTGCATCATTCGATTTCAAAAATGGAAGCTTGACATGTAGCGATGCGTTTTACCCAAGTTTTACCACACACATATTTTTTTTTAATCTAAGTTAGCATGTAGCTTTTGCATTCCACCACCCTATTTTATTTAAATAGACAACTGCATCGCGAAACAAAACACGTAATTAACAAGAAGACGGTAATGGTCGTCAAGACTATACGCTGACACCCGGACAAAGAGCAGTGGGCGAAGACAATAGAAGTTCCAGAAGGTTCCACAAGTTTTTTTTACAAGCTGAAAAGAAACCTTTTGCTTTTTCGGCAGATTGGACTAAGTTTGTTTTATTTCGGATTTTAATTGGAGAATTTTTTGGTGCAATTATTTGTTATTCATAGGGTTTTTGTTGATGGTGTCAAGAAGACGGAATCTCCATAGGCTGGGTTTGATTCTGAAAGAAAAAAATTATCACGTGTATTTTGTAGTAGGTATATTTGTTAAAAAACACAATTAAAAAAACGTTAAATATATGCAACATATTTTTCTTTTTTTCTTATTTAGATATTTTTTCCCGACGTTTCCACAGGTTTACACACGGCCGTGGTCACGAGATGCCGTTAAAATAGTACTTACTAATAATAACTGCTTAGCTTGGGGCTAGATGATGTATGGATTTTCCGGCATTATTTATTTAATGATTTTAATAATGTGTTCAGATGGCATAAGTTTAAAAATATTCATTATAGGTATTATGATTATACAGTTAATAATAAATATATTAATTAATTAAATTTAACATAGTATAACTCTGTGGAAAGTGTAATAACAATTTAATTCATATTAGTCGTTCAAAACATGAACGCCTGTGCTATAGAATATTTCTCATTATTAGATTATTATATACCTATGAGAAAGACCTTTAATAAAATACATCTCCCGGATAAAGTAATAATCTTCGCGCTGCTCTATGTATCAGTAATTAGGTACATTACTTACCCTACTTTATTCATATATAAATAATTTTACGACTTTAAAATTTCATTAGACCTAATCCGAGCTCCTGATATTTGTTTATTCAATTACAATCGACCTTAATGCTGTGAAAATAAACTCGTCGTTAGCTTGCACTTGAGAGTTGAGCTCTCGGCTGAAGGAAAAGTTTTAAGCATTGCATGCCATATCATAGTGCAAGAGCCAGAGGGATTGTTCTATTTTCGAAATGATACTAAACTACGTGAAAACTTGGCTTTCGGATTAATACAATTTAACAGTTTTAGTATACTCTAAATATTTTTAACGAACGTGTTAAACTACACAGTCGTGATCAGAGATGGGGTTAAAATAGTACTTACTAATAAAAATGTGTTCAGATCGCGTAAGTTTAAAAATAATAATTATTATTATGTATAATAATTATTATTATGTTATGTATAATAATTATTATTATGTTATGTATAATAATTATTATTACACATTTATTTATAAATATATTAATTAAGTAAATCTCACATAGTATAGCACTTAGGTACTAACTCTGTGGAAACTGAGAAAAAAATTTCATTGATATTAGTCGTTCAAAAATACCTGAGCAGGGTGTTCAGGTATTTTTGAACGACATAGAACACTTAAAACACAACACACATAAACTTCGTTATATATGTATAAGTAATTAAATACTAGGTTAATTCTTGTCTATATGTTTTTATGGAACATACATAATTAATTTGTTTGCAGAGGAGGGCGACAATTGTACCCTATACATTATGTTATGTTCCCAATAAAGATTTTTGTTTTTGTTTTGTTTTTGTCGGAGTCGGAGAGGTCCGTCTACATCATGGGTCCCTCAGTCTACAACCGGCTGCCGGACACGATTAAAGATGCAACTTCTACCATGGTTTTCAAAAATCGACTGAGAAAATGGCTTTTAGAGAGTACTTTTTATTCCGTAGCCGAGTTCTACGAACTACCGATTATTTAAATATTGATTGACATTATTGTATAAAATTAAATTTACCTTTTTATTTAATAATTAAATATCTAAATTATTAAGTTATACAAAACATTATATTAAGGCAATATAAGTTCGCCGCTTGCTCCCGCACTACACTGAAGTCCGGATATTGTCTGCGGAGATTGTTTTAGATAGCTCTTGTACTTCTTACCTGCTTGTTTTATTGCGAGTTCGCTATCGTTAGTAATTCTTTCACCATTTCAAATTTAACGCCATATTTATTTTATTTTTCTACCTTGCTTGGTTTTGGCGGATCTATGATAGATGTGGGACTATTTTAAAATAGACTAGCTTTAATGCTTTCACTGCCCAGCTACAGGTTTTGCGAAAGTACATTGAATTCATAAGTTGGTACTTGATGCCAATCTGCGTCAAGGGTATTTTCTTAATGTGTTACCTACATTTTAATTAATTATAAAGCTTATTTGTATTTTTTGTTTTTTAATTTTGTAAAACTATTATTAATCACATTTGCAGCATATTCCTCTGATCAAACATCCATAAGTACCTGAACAACAATGTTCCAAATAAAAGTTCACAAGTAACAATGCGCTGAATAGATCGCTCGGGCGCGCCGCCAATATTCTTACATTGATGGCAGTTGACGGATTTTTATGGTCAAGTCATAGTGTAGTTCGAAAATTTAATAGATTATCGATTTGGATTATGACGTCGAAAACAACTTCTATCTACTTATTTTAAATCTTATGCGTTCGGTAATTTTTGTTGATCAGTGTGCAATGTTGTTATCTATTTTATTAGGTGTTTTTGAGTTTTTATGTTATAAGTTCAACATAAGTCAATTTAAAGTTAAAAAAAAAAAATAAGTGAGAGTACGCAGTCACCTGTCATAAATAAACAATAATCATTTATGTCGTAAATTACATGAATAACACGTCAGATTCGTATTTTTAACATTACTTCGTCTTCTAGAGTTACTAGGTAGGTACATTACACATTTAGCTACTAAATAGACATAGCATATTTTCCTTTAGTAAGAACGTTATTCAATTTCGTTGAAATATGTAGGTAGTTAAAATTCAGAAATGAAAATCCAAAAACTACTACAACATAAAAACCAACTTTTCCACGGCTACCGACGCATCAACAATGCATCGCGCAAAAACTCCAAAAATGGCGGAGAAAAAACTTTATCCTGTCAAAAAATAGTAACAGGAATAATTATCGCGAACATTGCATTAATCAAATTCCGCGCACGGTGGTATCGAGGGGGAAAGGGGGTTCCCCCTAGGGGGAAACGAATGCGGGCCGCAGTGAAAAAACGCTGGAAATGACCGGTGCACAGGGGTAGCGGCATTCTCTTTTTTGTTTATCGATCGCGATTTCGGTGTGTTTTATGACGTAACCAATTTACGCACCAATAACTAAGCTGAATAAGCAAGGTTTACTTTGTATGTGTTATGCAAAATCTGATAGATATTTTTTGTGGCAATAGTCGCTTATTAGTCTCACCGTATAAATAGTAGATTGTTTATGCAAATTTTAGGCCAGTAATTACAATAATTTCATATTACGAAAACATCTCATATTTTCATAGTCATTTAGGTAAACATTGTCTGTTTAAGTACATAAATTATATACTTAGTTATAAGTGATGCTGTAAGAAAAGATCCAGCATTACTATAATAATACCTTCTTCAAATAATCGTGTGATAAAAATAGTACACATAATCATTATTATGTTAAACATATTTAATCATATCCCTTGACATATCCCCAGATACCTCCCACCCTGTAGCATCCTTGTCCAGTGCAGTACCTATAGCGCTGCAAAAAATGCGGCCCACCCCCTCCCGCGGGGGCCTGCTCCGGCCCTGCATTCATTAATAGCTAATTTACAGATCGCGAGATGTATGGCCCATCACGGATATGTATGACGGCGCATTGTACTTTTATAATGGAGTTTTTAACCGGATCTTTCATAGCTTATGAGTACACAATATATTTAGTTTTTGGTCGGAAAATTATTCTGTTTATAATTGGATATTGTGAAGGTTTATTATGTTAACTCTACTTATATAATGTTAACATCCCTACATATGTGAAGTGCACCTATGTATGTATATTATTTGCTTAATTTATTATACCATGTTTTTTTTGCAAAAATTTAATTTTTATGTAAGAAAACTCCTTTTGAGAAATCTCTTTTTAAAAGTCTTGTCATTTTAGTATGTTTGCACAAAATCTACCTATTCAAAGAGGATAAAATCCAAAAATTAAATTCTACAAAACCTTCCTCTACGTCGTCAGATGCAGTCATGTCTGTATCACTAATTAATAATATATTTATCCGCTGGCCGTATAATGAACCAAATAACGGCAAAAATACTTAACAAAGTAAAAACCCGCTAAAACATTCGACCAGCAGGTAACCGTAGGCAAAATCCAGTATACACAACACAGCTAGACCATTATGTCTACTCGCACTACCAAATCATTTTGTTGTTCATTGACAGACACTCTCGGCTCCACTAATTGCCGCTGCGTGCTGTCGCGAGGGTACGTCATCAGCTGATGTGATTGGAAGACCAGAGAGTATATATTTATTTATGAAGTTTCCGCTACTGACGAGGGAACTTTTTGTTGGCGGCGAAATCGTAGGTAAAAATAAAAATAATAAAAATAAAATACAATACATATCTATCTATACATATAATAAAAATCTAACGGAACCCTGTCTGTACATGGAAGATATTTTAGAAAAAATAGCATAGGGACCTCTATTAACGCTAATAGGACCCAAAACAATGATTTTTAGAATTTTTGTCTGTTTGTCTGTTTGTCTGTTTATCTGTTTGTCTGTGCGTTTGTGCGCGCTAATCTCAGAAACGGCTTATCCGATTTAGATGGGGTTTTCAAAAATATGTTATGGTAAGCTTCAATTAACATTTAGTGTTTGTTTCAAGTAAATCGGTTCATAAATAAAAAAGTTATCTATACTTATAATAAAACTGTAACAGGACCAACTCTGTACATTGAAGATATTTTGAAAAAATTTGTATTAGGGAGCAGTCTATTATCGATATACTGAAGACAAAAATGTATTTTTTTTTCATTCATGTCTGTCTGTCTGTCTGTCTGTTTCTTAAACGCGCATCACGCCGAAACTGCTTGATGTATTCGAATGAAACTTGGTGCGATTTGAGTTCATACTACGAGGAAGGACTTTTTATCCTGGAATTCAGTGAGGTTCCCCTGGGAGTGGGGATGGAAGCAAAATTATTTATACTTGCATTACGCCGAAACTGCTAGATGCATTCGAATCAAACTTGGCGTGATTTGAGGTCATTCTACAAGGAAGAACATAGGATACATTTTATCCTGTAATTCAGTAAGGTTCCCCTGGGAGAGGGGATGAAAGCAAAATTCCTTAACCTAGCATCATGCCGAAACTACTGAATGCATTCGATTGAAACTTGGCACGATCTGAGTCCATACTATGGGGGAGGACATATAATATATTTTATCCTAGAACTCAGTAAGGTTCCCGTGGGAGAGCAATGAAAGTAAAGTTCCTTGACCGCGCATCACAACGAAACCGCTTAACGTATTCGAATGAAGCTTGACACGATTTGAGTTCATGAGTACGGACATACAATTAATCATACATATTATTGTATTTTATGTTTTATATTTAAATAGGTTTACCGAGGGTCCGGTTAGACTAAAGCCTGACCTTCACACTTGCGCTTCGACTAGGAGTCCAAAGAGTTAATAGACAAGATTTTTTTCTCGATGGCGTGACATTTTGCCTTTTTCTCCACGACAACGAGTCAAAGTGACAATCTTTTTTCTGTTTCTTGATCAATGCAAAGCTCAGAAATGCAAAGAGAATATAACCACTACGTTGATAAATGAAGACATAAAAACTGGCAGAAATCCTTCTGTTATTTAATTATAAATTGTAAAATATTCCCCCAAGAACGTTACGGAAGGGCATAATGGTTGAATATGTGTTGTGTATATTATCCGACAGGTAAGTACCGCTCTATGATGTATTTATTTTCTTTAAATTTGCACCCTACTTCGCCTGAATAGGTACCTAATAGGTAGAACTTATTACTACCTATTAACTTTTCAGGCGAAGTAAAATGTAAGTATGATCCAATCTTCATAAACATGTTCAAATGTCACTTAAAATCCTTAGATCAAAGAAACTACAGATAGTTCGTCCAATGCTATTTGCATTGAAATATATATGCAAGGTGTAGGTACCAACAATCTTAAGCATAAGTCGTCGAACATTTAGCACATAATCATAATCCTTACTTTTCGATAACTCTCACGGTTCCCCGGGGTTCCACGCTTCTCCCTTAGTAGATCTAAAAAAACTCAGCTTTATACTATCATCAACATCAACATCATCACCGGCCTACAATAGTCCACTGCTGGACATAGGCCTCCCCTAATGAGCGCCATAGATGGCATCATTATTTGGGGGTTATTGCCCATAATCTCCACGCTGGGTATGCGGGTTGGGGATCGCAGTTCGGTGGTATGCCGTGTGGTGCCGGCATAGAATTTCACCACCCCAACTCTTCCCGTGGGTGTCGTAAGAGGCGACTAAGGGAAACACACCGGGGGGCGGGCAGCAGCGCCCTCTGCAGAACAACTTTATATTACGATGGTTTAAAATTAGACACTTGACGCGAGTCCCTGGTCATTTGTAGAAACCTCATTCTGTCCTGTCTCCATTTGAACAGAACCACGAAAAAGAAACTAAACCAATCATGTTTTTATTTTTTGCAGTTAAATATGTATGGACACTGACACTGGGTGATGTGTCCAAAAGTCCTGTAAGGTCTAAATGAAATATTGATTTAGATTTTTGGGTGTTCTACATGTAAGTTCTTAATCTATGATCTATTTTCAAGTAGAACCTTTAGATCAAAAATACTAATGATATTGCGTGCGCTGCTCTCACCGCACCGACTTTTGAGACGCAGCTCTCCATCTTTATCTGTAGATTTCCGCCGCTGGAAGAATACTCAAACGTATCGTGTGATTATGTGACGATAACAGAGGCATATTGATGTAATTAGTTCAGTAGAAAGGGGGCCCCAGTCAAACGTCTCGAAACCAAAACCTTAAAATATTTTTTCCATAATGCATTTACTGCCCTGCTTCGCTAACTGCCCCGTTACACCGGGGCAGGAGGAAAACGTCTGCGGCTTTGAAAGTTAAAGTTAAGAAGGCTCATGGGGCTTAAAAAAGTCAAGTCAAGCAAAGAAAGCTTAGAGAAGACTTTCTATATAAAATTGGTACATATTTTTCCAAATATGCTTTAAACATCTTTCGCTCCCCAGCAAGACGGACGGCGGCGGCGGCTGCAGTGATGTCGCGCGGTGCCTGTGGGCGAGCTACTCATCTGACGTGTCCAAATTCTAAACTATACTGTCCACCCGGTCATCAAAATCTTTGTGTTATCTCTCTGTCATTGATTGCTTTTTATATTTTATTGTTTGTTATTTGTGTTGGTTGTTAAGTTGGTTTGAATTATTAAATGTTTTGTAAAATTTTATTTTAAATAACTATTTTTTTATTTGTTTATTACTATCAACATCAACATCAACATCACCAGCCTATAATAGTCCACTGCTGGACATAGGCCTCCCCTAATGAGCGCCATAGATGGCATAATTATTTGGGGGTTAATTGCCCATAATCCCCACGCTGGGTATGCGGGTTGGGGATCGCAGTTCGGTGTAGTTATTCTGCAGAGGGCGCTGCTGCCCGCCCTCCGCTGTGTTTCCCTTAGTCGCCTCTTACGACACCCACGGGAAGAGTTGGGGTGGTGAAATTCTATGCCGGCACCACACGGCCATTACTTATTATACCATTATACTTTGCGATAATATATAAAAATCAAGCGTAATTTCCAAAAAAATCAAGTATATATCCTAAAAATCACGAGTACTATGGTAGGTATGTTTTTTCACTAAGTTATTATTTCAAATTATAACAGCATTTAGAAACATTAAATTGTTTTTACATTTCTTCCATTATGAGTCGTGTTGATAAAGATAACTGCGGCACAGTATAGGTACTGTCCCATGTAGATCAATAATTGATTTAGATTTTTATTCCTATCCTATCCATACAGTTCTTTTATAAAATTTTGCTATTTATCTAAATATATTTAAGTAAATACATTAAAAGTGTAACAAGACAAATACAGCACATTGAAGTTTTGTTTTTATTTTATAGTAGAAAAACTGTAACTGAAACAAATGTACGGCAATCGCGGACGAAGTCGCGGGTACAGCTAGTATTTAATAAGTTAGTGTCTGGTCGAAGCGACCTGTGACTCGAGAGCTGGTCATTGCCATACAGCGAGGCAATGCAGCCAGCGTCTTGGGGATGCTTCCGATTGGTATTGATATTGATCAGTTGAGCTACCTGTAGATTGTTTGCAGCCAGCAGTCTGCAGTTAGCTCAATTATTTCAATTGTAAATACTAGTTCTAATTTGGTGTAGTGTATTATGTAATCGTTATTTTAATTTTTAATAAAGTTTTTAATTTATTTATTTTGAAAACAGTATAAAAATCATTACAGGTTTTTTTGAACCGAAGGCGATGCTTTAAGCAAGTAAATAACTAATGCTGGAATTGTCCAGCACTAGTTATTTACTGTATGTAAAATGATGCTGTATGGATTGCCACACAGCATCATTTAGCTCCAAGCTAAGCAGAGCTTATGTTATGGGTACTAGATGACTGATATACTAATACAATATATACATACATAGATGTATATTTTTATTTTAATTATTAAAGAACCAGAATACCTTGAACAAATATTTACAGACCAGCAGAATGATTGTCTAACTTGAAATCCATTACCAGTGAACTTCAAACCGATTACCAGTTGTAGACCCAGTGAGAATGTTGTCGGTATTGTCTAAGGTATTCAACTGGTCTCCGGTTTAAGCTATTTACACAATACGAAAGTGACAATCGAAGTCCAGGCTAGGTTTGAAATGCCAAACTGAAGCCGATTACGATTACCAGTTGAGTTATACAATAGAGCCGCTCCTCAAAATGTGGACCTAATTGAATTAAAGTTCAGTAAAATTGTTAATGATCTGAGAAAATGCGATATCACGAGCTGTGTGCGCGAGGGCTTAGATTTTTTTAATTTGCATAAAATTATGAGATCGTAAAAACGTTCAGTGTACTTAACACTGTTGGAAATTATCCCAATATTTTATTTTATAGCTGATAATCTACTGGAGGAGGCCTATGTCCAGCAGTGGACTATTATAGGCTGGTGATGATGATGATGATGATGAATCTACTGGAATCGTTCAGCTAATTATGAAAAAATTTACAAAATCCTATAAGATAAGGTTTTTACATCAAAAAAGCTAGCATTACTGAGCAACCTTATGTTTTTTTGTAAGTGGGTATATTTTACGTGAATAAATTTTTTTCAGCTTTTTCCCTCTGCAACTGTAAAGTTGATAATAATTTTGTTCATGATCAAATCGCCCTATATTTTTGTACTCTCACTATTAGGGCTGTCAAGGAAAAGGCGAAATATCTTAGAAAAGTTAAACTTACCGTATGAATATCAAACTAAGAATCTAAAAGACGAACACGCTACTTTAGCCCATTTTAAAAGAAGTTTAAAAAAACCTTAAACACATTATTTTTTCTGTTTTATTTTAGTAAATTGAGCTTTTATGCAAAGTTTCAACTCAATGGGATTGAACTTTAACCTTTCATACATTGATTTAATTTTTTTTATAAAAAATAATATAGTTCCATAACTGCTATTTAACTGAACAATACGTTACCAAACGACAAAGTTTCATACGGATCTCTAACTTTTTTGAAAACATTTTATAGCCTTTGTTTATGGGGGATAATGTATGATATACATACACACATTGATGTGAAGTGTTACAGCGTAAGATCTAATTAATCAAAAATGCTTTATTTCCGTAATCACAATAACTGTAAACCTAAAAACAGTCAACTTCTTAAAATTTAAATAAAAATAATAGGATTTTCCCTGATTTGCTTCAATAAGTTCCCAACATCTCGGGAAAGGCACAGCTGGCAACCCTACCCTAAGGGTGCCCGTAACAAGGTGCGCTACTAAATTATTAAGTGAATTGAGTTGCCTCGGTCAACGCTTCTAGCTCGTAAATGGGTCAGTTTTTTAAACTTTGTAAACTAGATAGGGTAATTCGACATTTGCGAAAACGCATGCAGTTTTTTGTTTCTACCTCTACAATTGAGTTCTAAATGTTGGTGAGGTAGATAGAGTTTAAGATAATTAATATTTTTAACCTCATTATGCACACATTTAGGATACAAGAGCTTTCAAAAGGTTGTCATAATGCCGATGGCATTATCTACCTGCTAATACTGGTAGAACATAAAACAAAATGGCGTGCTATAAGTATCTATTTAATCATTAAATAAGTAGATAATTAAAGTCTTGAACGGCAGATATTTTCTCTTGTCGCTTGAAATACACACGTTTTACATTGTTTTTAAAAAACTAAAACCGACTAATGATTTTTTTTTGTATCTTAGTTTGACTAATAATCATAATGGTAAGTAACAATCTGGCTGACAACTATGCTACAGTAGTATCACGAATTCTAGAAGAAAACTCGCTCTTAATCTTGTTGGTGATTTTGAACGAACACTCAAATTACATATTTCGTTTGAGCCAACTGGTTCTTTTCTTACATATATGGCGGCTATAATCCTCGTTTGCATAATATGTAGTATAATAATAAAATTCGTTGATTAATCTGAAATGAAACGAAATAAATCCGAATTGCTGGTAACATTCAGATAATGCACGCAAAAATGCAGGAATATCTGCATGTATAATTATTGTCGTTTCAAGGGTGGGGGTAGACTGACGGATCGATGCCGCATCGGGCCCACGCGTGTGCTAAATAAACGAAAACACGGGGTGGAAAAAAATCGCCACGTCAAAATGGACGGAGCTGTTGTAGATGCTGCGAGGGTTGGTCTGTGCATGTTGGGATTATGAAAACTTCAGGAGTGTAGATCAAATCAAAATACGTAGGTAGAAGTTTATGAACGATCAGCGAGAGTAAGTGAAAAAGTTAAAAACTTTAACTCACTCCATACCAATACATATAATTTACTTGTATGTTATTTACAGAGACGTTTAGAGCTGTATTGATATGGTTCAGTTGAGCTACCCGTAGATTGCTTCCTTGTTATTCATAATTATTTTAAATACTAGTCCTAATTTGACGTAATACTTACTTTAATTTACTAACTGAAGTTTTTTTTTCCTGATATAAGTGAACTATTGTGTGTTCTTTGAGAGATAAAGAATTGTTAAACCGATTTGGATATATAGTAATTATAATTTTCCTTATTAATAAAGATATCAAACAACATCTTCCAAGCCCGAATTCAGAAGCCTAATATTAATACATATTAGCTATTGCTTAATAGCGATGATTATCATTCCTAACCATCCTTAACCCTTAGCTTAATATTAACATGCGGTAATGTTGAGTACGATACCAATTCTCCGTGCCCAGACCACAGAGGTGCAACCGTCACCGTCCAGTCTGCCAGGCCGTGGGGGGAACCCCCTTAAAAAAATTGCACCTTTCCCCTACCCCCGGGGGTGGGAGCTCAACTTTGACGCGGCCGCCTAATTGATGAACGCTTGTGATCCTATTAGAAATTGATTTGTTTGATTCGGATTTGAGTAAGGTTAGCGTACTTGGACTGCTTTTTTTGGATTCTGTTAGATACTTAGATAATTTGATTAGTGACCTTTTGTAGAGCGAAATAGGAAAATCTGCGTTTTTTATTTTTAAAAGCTAAAAACATGTAAAACTCTTTCTACATTATTGTAAGAATTTGATATGTAGGTAATTAATGTTTGTTACTTTGCTTGTTTAATTTTTTAAATATAAAAGAAATGTGGTTTATTAATTAATGAAAAATTGCAATAACGTGTAAAGTACTGTACTTTTCTCGTATACTTTTTCAAAGATTTATTATAGGTACCTATATAATTATATATTTTATAAGGTACCTTTTATAAATAAAAAATAGGGAAATACACGTTATTAGTTACCACTGGTTATTTGTACCAATGTAAAAACAATTATAAAATATTGAACTGCTTTTGTAGCTTTATATGCTTTAATTGCTCTCCTGTTCACACACAGTGGGATTGTTCTGAAAAATAGGTAATAATGACATTGCATCACTTTACATTGCAGAGGTGAATAAATAAATAATGCTAGACAATTCACACAGCATCATCTAGCCCCAAGTTAAGCAAGCTTGTGTTATGGGTACTAGATGACTGATATACATAATACCTTCAATATATTAAATAGATAGATGTTTTTTATTGTATAATATGAAACGATAAGAACACCCTGAACTAATATCTGCAAGATCGTAAAATCATTTGCCCCAGGGCGGGAATCGAAGCCGCAACCTCCTTCATCGCAGGCGGATCTTAGCCCACCGCGCCACAGAGATCGTGAAGGTATATTATTGATGTTGAACGAAATTATTTCAAATAAATTTCGCCTTCGATGCCAAAGTGACTTATTTTATTCTCTGTTCCGGATATGAACCAGCGACCTATGGATTCCTAATCATAATACATAACCTTATCCACAAAGTGTCGGCCCAAGCAGATGGTCCTCTCGATGTAACCTAATAAACTCAGTAAAAGAAGTTAATAAAAATAAAACAAATAAAATCTGGCATTGTTAATGCAATATCAAGATCAAAGTTACTGAAAACATGAACAATTGCTTTCGAGACACAAAACAAGGACCAATACAGGGTGTACCACATTCTCTTGCAGTTCTATTTTCGACCTAATTCACGGATCAGAATGGATGCCATGCAAAAGGCGTTACACGCATTAATGTGACCATGAGCTCCAAATCGTGATAAGTTAGATGTTTATTTAAAATATTATATTAATATTTTACTAAGCTGTTAAAATAAGTGGGGAACATTATGTACGCACTTAACTATACCTAAGAAGGCCCATTTATAAATAGACTGGTTATATTTTCAGTGTGTATAGAGGTCGAAACTGAATAAACTGTTACGATAATAACTAGAATTCTTCTTACATGTTAACAATACAAAATAAATTAATTCGTCTAAAAGATTTACAAAAGCTTGATTTATGACATCACATGAAAAGAAAGGATTTTTTAATAGTTCTAAATAATAAGACAGTCGTGTACCTATTCCAACGTTCAAACAATATACAGCGTATATTATTGGTCACCCTATCTGTCCATAAATTCGTCATTGGCGTTGCGCCAGCGCTTCAGACCAGCATTAAGATATATTATGTTTTCACACATTATGCTTATGGACACTGAAAACAATGGTCGAGTTGTTCTTTATTGCAAGCGACGGCTTTTAGTAGAGTTCACTGCGTAGCGGACTTCTGGTTGGATTGTGGGCTGCGGTCATGCTGAGACACCCTGTATCTTCGATTTACGCAAAATGTTTCCAGATTTACGTACCCCATGGCACCAACAGGACCTAATTGCAAAACCCCCGCTGCCGTGTCTGGTTGTCTGTCCGTCCGTGACAGTCTCTCAGGCATTTCTGTAACCGTTGTGTCAAGCCCTATTTTTCACAAAATTTGTAGAATCGAACCCGCAACTTGAGACCTTTGTCCACACTCCACAGCGCCATTTATTCCAGTCTTAGTTTGGTTCGCATTAACTTGTCTGAGTCCCTTATTATTTATAGAGATAGTAATTAGATCGATCGTTAAGTCTACATTTCCACTCGTGTTAATTAAAGCCGGAACGAACATAATCGTACTTCAAATAAATTTGTTTGAACATTCATCATATCTACTTTTGATCGTCAAGTGTGAGTATTGCACGATGGCGATTTTGACGACCTCTGTGGCGCGGTGTGCGAAGGTCCGCCTGCGACGCAGGAGGTTGCAGGTTCGATTCCCGCCTGAAAATTTATTATTCGTACTTACTATATTTACGTATCTAAGTAGTATTATTATAAATATGTTTACAATGTACTTACATACCTAGGTATTTAGTCATGTATTAGTTATATGTATTTATTATTTGATTTTTAGTTCTCATGGTATGATAATAATAATATATTTTAATATATCTTTCGTACACCCCTGAAATACAAATAATTCTTTCCATCCAAAGGTTGAATGGAAGCGATCGCTCTTAAACTATAAGGCTTTATTGTACTTGTCTTTTGTAATGTCTTTAGTTATGTTATTTTTGTATTGTATTTTATTGTATAGAAGAAGGTGCGAAATAGCACGCACCGCAGAGCTGCGGTTACAAGCGTATAAAACTTCATTACAAACTTAACCTACATGGCCGAATTTCAATATTCTCTATGGCAATCAACCTTCATTAAAAACATAACCTACATTATGGCCGAGTTTCAATATTCTCTATGGAAAAAAAAGACAGTTTCAATATTCTCTATGGCAATCATGAAAAAAAACAAATAGTGTTGGTCTCCATACGTCGTGATTGTGCTTAGCGGTCGGACCCCAGTCAGTAGTTATTGGCACCCGAGCCTGGCACAGCGCCATCTTGTGATGGATTTATGTGCGTGCGACTCGCGCCGGGAAATACGGGATACTGGTCCTGCCTGTACGGGATAACGAATACTGAGTTTTTTCACTGTTCATTTCCATATAAACAGTGGAAAAACTCATTTGTCAACATGAAAAAACTCATTGTCAGGCATTTATTTATATAAATAGTCAGAATACAAATTTATACATTTTTGACTTATTGTCTAAGTGCTTATTTTGTAAGCATAAAGAAATAAAGTTATTGAATCTTAATCTGAATCTGAATACCAGCTCATACAAATAAAAACCATTGCTGTATTGGTAGGTTTGCCTGCCATGCAGGAGGTTGCGGGTTCGATTTCCAACTAGGGACAAATGTTTGTATGGTCTGCAGATATTTGTTCAGGGTGTTGTGGTAGTTTTCGAATATCTTATGCTAAACTTAACTATGAAATTATAATTGTATACTAAAAACTATGGTGAGAAGCTGATCTTTAGTAAATAAAAGTTATAATTTGTTTGTAGCTACGACCCTGTCAGTGTTTTATACATTTAACTATAGAAATATGTATATACCTACTTAGATTTTAGTAGAAAGAAATATAAATGTACTAGTGTGACTAGTGTCCAAGAGTCCTGTAAGGTCTAAAGGAAATAAAGGAAATACCTATGCCATTCGAAAGAGCAGCAAAAACTAAAAAGAACTGTATACTCACCTTATTTTACGTGTTTTGGCGGTTACCCCAATTGAACCTGCAACCGACGATATTATGTCCCTCAACAGGAATCGAGCAACGTTGATTTCCTGGCAGGACCTTTGGTGAAGGTTTATTATGTTCCCGTGGTTCGGCAAATAATGGCGAGAGAGGGTCACCGGAAAGGTTTTAGTGGGTATTACGTCATTCTCAAGGCGTTGAGTCCCACATAATTCTGGTCGTCCAGACCACAATAAACTGGTATAAATTTCCTCGCCGAAAAAGAAAAAAAAAAGGAATTTTGGTGCGTGCGTGTCTGACACACTATAGGTAGGTATACGCAAACAAAAAATATATGACTATTTTCTATGAATAAAAGTAGAAAGAAGAAGAATAAAGATAATTTGCTCAAGAATACTATTCAACATGGGATCTCTAGAAAACTAATTAAACCAAGTACCGAACAACGTAAGTACATACGTAATATAATAAGTAAGAGTTAATAATAACAATAACCCCCAAATAATGATGCCATCTATGGCGCTCATTAGGGGAGGCCTATGTCCAGCAGTGGACTATTATAAGCTGGTGATGATGATGATGATGAAGTAAGAGGTATTTATAAAGAAGTATGTATAGCTTGCTCGTCACCTCACATTCCCCTTTATGACATATTTCAAAAGGAAGCTCTGCGCTCATCCCACTAATATAAATGCAAAAGCTTGGATGTGTAGATTGTTTGGGTGGATGGAGGCTTGTTACTTATTTCTTCACGTCAAAACTGAATAACAATAACTTTAAAACCTTCTATAGAAACATCTTGTTTGAAACTGCTGAAAAAAAGGACAAACGAAGATTTTTTAGATAAAATATAAAAAAATTACATTATGGGCCGAATATGGCATACAAAGTGAGACAAAAGCAGATTTTTTGAAGTGAGCCGAACTTCCTAGGGACGAGTATGGCGTAAATCACCGTGAAGGAGGTTGAAACCACTTGTAATACCTATTATATACTATATACCTATATTACTTTGCGCACGACTACAAACAATTCAAACCGATAAAGGGAAATCTTTTCCTTCCGTCAGCGGGCGGTTGGCCGCAAGTTTTTACGCTGAAAGGCAACACCATCAACATGATCAGTAACAACTGATCATGATTTCCCATCACAAGTACCAGCAATGGCCACACATCCCGATATAAAACAGTCCTTAATAGCGCGTAAGTCATAGCGCACACTATAAATCCGTCAGTTTGCCTGGCGCACTGCCAATGCACTGAACTTAGCGCCCTGAGCTTAAAAATATCATTATGTACTCGTTTATTGATGTAGCTTTGTCTCGCAAAATATATTCTGAAACGAAGTTTACAGGAGATCAAAATAAAAAAGCGGTAAATTTGTTGGAAAGTTTTGATAGGTTAACTAGTGCCCCTGTGCGCAAGCAAACACTTGAGATTATTGTTATTATATTGTAAGTGTAAGCGGGTTAAGTCAAGTCCCGCCAAAACCTTTTTTATTAATATTATTTTATTTCTAATTAAATAACAATATTAGAACTAGTACTTATTTACAATTGAACTAACTGCAGACTGTTGCAAAAAAATCTACAGGTAGCTCAACTGATCCATATCAATACCAACCGGAAGCGTCCCCAAGACGCTGGCTGCATGCCTCGCTGTATGGCAATGCTGATGCGCTGTGCTAGATATTCACCAGCTTTAATTTATTCCTCACTTGTGAACTAGCATATTATCTCTCCATTGAGGCTAACGTGGACAAAATTCGATAGTAAAAGCTAGATTTTCTATAATGATGGACATCATTTTCACATAACGACCGAGAATTTTTCCAAATAATATATACCTACCATCCAATAAACTCTGTGTGTGGCTTCATAAATTTCCAGGGCATAATTATTTGCACAGGGCCTCGCGTAATTACTGACAATCGTAAATCAAAAGTGCGTAAACGTCAGCCGAAACGCACGCGCAAAATCAAACGCTAGAGAATAAACCAATCATAGCGCAGCGTTTAATGACGGAGAGAGATAAATCTGCGTGTGCGCAGGATGGCATGGGCGATAGTTTATATGGTAATAGATGATCATCTTTTCACGGTTGGGTTGACGTTGATCTACGAAAAATGCTTAACAATTCACTGTCCAGCCTCTGCGATGCGACCGTCCCGTGGCGACGGCAAAGACCCGTCCGCGCTGCAGTATGGGTCAGGACCGGAATTATCATCTTCAAGTAAATTCTGTATCTTTCAATTATAATATTAGATAATATTTTATGGACTATAAATGAAAATAAAACGAAAACCTTTATTAGTGAGAATAGAGTACCTAATAGTCTTTTTTCTGTGTTTTGAATTTTGGACTCATTAATATAAAGGCCATGACCATTTCGAAGACCAAGTACTTGAGAGGAAGAGGGTACTTGAGTATAAAGCTCCGCTTCGCATCCGCGGTAACTCCAATAATCCAGACCCCTGACCACGAAAACCTATTGAAACGTCGGGAAAATAGGTAACGCGATAAATACCCGTAAATCATTATAATAACGGTAAGACATTGTAATAAACATTCCAATAAGATCTCAGAAAAAACTCATAACTTTAATCAATGAATCTTCAAAGGATAAAATAGAAGAATCCAAGAGCTGGTCAGTATCTGGTGCAGCGCATCAGCATACACGAGGCAACGCAGCCAGCATCTTGGGTACACTTCCGATTGGTATTGATATGGATCAGTTGAGCTACCTGTAGTTTGTTTGCAACAGTCTGCAGTTAGATCAATTGTTTCAATTGTAAATTCTATTTTTAATTTTTTTCTTTATAAGTAATTACGCTCTTAAAAAACATTGAAGAAATCTCAGCCAACCAAGGAAATGACGGTAAAACCCAACATTCCTTCTAAATATCTCTATTATCTAGAACTACAAAAACTAGATCGCCGTTAAACCTTTCAGTCTGCTCGCCACCGTGTAAGTAACTGTTCTAAACCTAATCGCGAATTAATGACCATGCGCTTAATATTAGCATGCTGCCGTACATTTCTTTGCCAAAACCAGATTTATACACAAAAGTTCATTACAGATGATTCTCATGCGGCACTGATTTTAAATCTACACCCCACGGATAGGTGGTCACTAATATAAGCTATAAGTGCTTATCAGAGAAGCCCTATGTCCAGCTGTGGACTGGTAAAGGCTGCGATGATGATGTGTTTAAGAAATCTCTTCAGCTTTTCATCGCAATTCTATACGATTCCAGATGAAGACATTATTGAAAAGAATTCTTCTGACTTGAGTGTCATAATAATGATAAGATTTCCTTCAAATTATTTTAGTAAAATTTAGGAAAATTCCATAAAAATCACGCCTCATAAAACTCATTAGTTATTATATTATTCACAAGCAATTCAAATTATACATGCAATTTTTTGTCGGTTCTTAAAATACCGCACGTGATCCTAAAGCTGAACGAAAAAGGATGAAAGTGATCGCATTTTAAGTTGATTTATTTTATTTTGAAGTTGGGAATTCCGTAATTTGCATCATTAGGATGGCTTTCAACAATAACAAACAACCAACTTGAAGCGTACTACGTACAAGAACTAAATGTATCTTTAATAGCAAACAAGATTTCGGTTAATTAACCAAATCAGAATGAGTATTTACAATTGAGCTAACCGTAGACTCGAAGTATCTCAACTAATCCTTTATGAATACCAAGTGGAAGTGTTCCCCAAGATGCTGGCTGTAGTGTCTCGCTGTATGGCAATGCTGATGCGCTGCGCCAGATACTGACCAGCTGTCGGGTAACACGTCGCTTCATCCAGACAATCAGATATTTTTGGAAAACCCGGAGTGCCTCGGTACCCCACAGACCAAGAGTCTCGACTCCGATGGGAGCAAATGAGTAGGCCGAGAACTCAATATACATATTTACGCCTCGAGAAAACCTGCCGCCGCTAAATAATAAAAATTATATTTGCGACATTTTAAATTACCTTATTTAACTCGATATTTATGAAACCTCACTACACTCCCGTTACATGTATTTCAGGTTTTCTGGATAATGAATTCTAGTCCTTTTTAATAAAAATAATAAAACTGCGTGCATCCTGTACAAACCGGTCCACTTACAGTTGGTACTACTAACCTACGTCCGTCTAACTAAAATTATACATACCGAGTTTGTCATTACTTTTTGTGCGAGTAAACTAGTAGAGTAAAACCGGGCCAGTAACCTATGAGGCTATTTTTAGTTTAGTTATCGTCAAGGTTAGAAAAGTTTATGAAAAGCTTTAGTGGATATGTTCCTAGATCTGTTGCAAACAACGTTATTATGATTGGGTGTATGGTTTCAGATAAAAGATACCTGAGAAAAATCTTTGTTTTCACTTTTGTTAGAAATATTTATAACTCCGTTATTATTAGATGAATAAATTAAATAAATAACGCCGGAAAATCCACACAGATTTGGTTGATGAAGGGTTTCAGAGAAAACAACCTGAAAAAATCTTGGTTTTCACTGTTCTTTTGTTAGCTTATATATTTAATACCTCCAGGTTAGTGGGTTACTTTATAAGTGTTTACACCTTAGGATGAGGTGTAATAGTACCTACCTAAAACGGAAAGAGTAATAAATTAGTTGTGTAGGTAAGTACCTACCTGCTAAAAACTTATTGATTTGAGATCTTTCCTTCAATAATACGATTATGCTTAGAATTTTATCTGGAACTCAGCGCTAAACCAGTGATATTTAGTTTGTATGTCATGGTTTACCTACATATATTCTTGGCCGAGTTTGGCTTGTGTTTATGTGCGATTCAGGTCTTGATTATTTCAGTTTGAATTATGTAGACAAAATCAAAACAATTGATTGATTTCGTCTAGGATTTAATACAAAGACAAAATTGTATCAAATCCTAGTCAAAATAAAAAACTTAATTCTTCTTTTCAATAAATGCAACACTAGTTTTATTTTTTCATCTCCAAACTGCAAAGGAAGCGCAGCTGCGTTGTTGGCGTGGATTTATGTTACCATGCACAATACCATCGCTCTTGGAGCGCGATTCTTTAAGTTCGCCGGTTTTTCTTTATTTACTGTAAAATTGGGAAAAACACAAAAACGTACTGAAACTTTCCATCTAAATGCAACGCACTATAAAGCTCTCAGGGGTAGATAATGTTTTTTTTTTACATAATTCATAAATATATAATGCAGGACAATCCACACAGCAGCAACTAGCCTCAAGCTAGGCAGAGCTTGTTTTATGGGTATTAGATGACTTAGATACTTAATACAATATATGTATTACATAGCCGTAACAAAGATAGATTTTCTAATTTATTGTACAACCTTACAAAAAAAATTAAGTATTATTTTGTTTTTGTTTATGTATACGGTCGGTATTTTGTAAGTTCTTTTTATAGAATGTAAATATCATAATAACTTGACCGTAAGATAGATTATTAGGGTTCGAACTGCTTAGATTAAGGGGCTCTTGATCATGTTCAAATAATGAATAAATAAATAGACTTTCGTTCGATAAAAAATCTGACCTGATGCAATGTGTTGTTGTGGCCGACGTATCACGAAGCCCTAGAAGACACCTTTTTAATCTTAATAATCTACCAAAGAATAACCTAACCGTAGGAAAATACTATATTCTACCATTTTGGGAGGTTCTGCGATCATTAGGGAGTTACTTGAGACTAAATAACCAAATTAGAACTTGTATTTACAATCGAAACAATTGAGCTTACTGCAGACTGTTGCAAAGAAACTACAACTGATGCATATCAATACCAGTCGGAAGTGTCCCCAAGACGCTGGCTGCATTGCCTCGCTGTATGGCAATGCTGATGCGCTGCGCCAGATACTGACCAGCTCTCGGGTCACACGTAGCTTCGAACAAACGCTCAGATATTTTTTAAAAACCCGAGCCTCGGTACTTGCCCTTTTAATACTTAAATCGAAATTTCTAATTTTAAATTATCATAACTTTTAGACAACATCCGAATGATTTGTTATTATTTTGGACATAAATTGACTTCCGATTCGCGATCGCGTGAAGCTGCTCAGATTCTCATGATTGATGTTCACTCATCCAATGAAAAATAACCCTTAAAAGTCTCCTCACTAAAGCTTAATTTCGCTTCGACTATTAAATACCAGCTAAACACCTTAAGTGAAACGAAAAGTTCACAGAACTGTAAACTTTAAGCTTCCTGATATAGAAGTTAAAATCGGATGAACAAGTTGCGAATAAGTGGTTCGTGGTCAGTTAAGTATGGAGAATGCTTCCGCTAATAGAATTTTAATGAAGTACAGTCAGTTGTGCCTGTCATGCCCATCTCCTTACGTGACGCGTGCGTGCAGCGGTGTACTGTCGGCAAAACAAATTAGAGCACCGTGTCGTTTTTGTAGAAGTCATAATATTTCTTATAGATATATTTTTTATAGAGTTGGTTGGCCCTTGAATGGTCCTTGGATTGTAAAAGGGACAGTAGGCAAAAAGAAAAGGAAAGTTTTTTAACGGGAATGTAAATTACGTAAGTTTTTCGGTCACAGGGGGACACTTCCAACTGGTTTGATATGGATCGGTTGAGCTAACTGGAGACTGTTGCAAGCAATCAACTCGCTCAACTGACCTATATCATAGCTCAATTGTTTCAAATCTAAATAGTTCTAATAAGGTTATTTAATTGCTATTTTCATTGTTAATAAAGGTTCCTTATTAAAATGCAGGCTTTTTTTGCCAACGGTCCCTGAGTAGCCATCTATATTTGCCGAATCTCTCCATCGGAGATGTTAATAATTACTCAGTACAGTTAGAGATGCCGCGATACGAATTGATGATAAAAAGTACATCTTTATTGTGTTTGATAACAGTGGCACGAACTCGGAAATTACATTTTCTGACATCGGAAAGGAAATTGTCTATTTCGCCCTTATTCTTCATACACAGGTTCCGCTAGTAAAGTTGTTTTTTTTTCTGCTAATGATTTTATAGGAATTAGGTGCAATCCATTAAAGACAACTTTATAAAATACCTACGTGTTGCAAGAAGTATTTTTAGGATTCAAAATTAAATTTTAATAGAAAAAAGGAGAAAACTTTACTTAACAAACATAATAAACTGAACTGGAATTTACAATTGAAACAATTGAGCTAACTGAAGACTGTTATAATGACTAATATTAATAATTTTTTTTTTAATTCTTTCTCATATTTAGAATTACCGGAAGGCCATTATTATATAAAAATCATCAAAAATAAATGATTAAGAATAAGGTATCTTTACTGCCATCAACATCAACATCGTCATCAGCCATCTAATGAGCGAGAAGGCATAATTTATGAATTCGGGGGGGGGGGGGGGCATAATCCCCACGCTGCAGGGCATGGGGGTTGCGATCGCAGTTCGATGGAGTTGTTCTGCAGAAAGCGCTGCCGCCTGCCTCCCGGTGTGTCTCCCTTATTCGCCTCTTATGTCACCCACGGAAAGAGTTGAGGTGGTGAAATTCTATGCCGGCACCACACGGCATACAGCGAGGCAATGCATTTTAGGGACACTTTCGACTGGTATTGATATGGATCAGCTGAACGACCCGTAGTTTGTTTGTTTTTTTGAATATTTTCAAAGATATTGGGGACCCCCATGAAAAATCACATTTTTGATAACCCATGCGAAGCGGGAGCGCACCGCTAATACTTTACTGTACTCTGTACAAGTTACATTATGAACAGTGAGGCAGCAAAGGTTAAAAACTGTGGAGCAGCCTCATCAACCCGCCTCCTTGTACATTGTGATGATGATAGTAAGGAGGTTAGACATGCCGCAGACAGTGTTCTGGTTACGAAGCGGAGCGGAGCGGTGTCGCGACCTTAATTACACGTGTAGACAGACGACTCTACCTCATTGAGGGTGTAGACATGTAGACATTTAAATAAACAAGATCCGTCAAGTGTGAGTGTGATTCGCGCTTAGGGTTTCGAACGTTTCTATTTAATGAATACTATAAGTAGTAGGTTCATTTCAGATAGATTGCTCTGCTAACTTTGCACATAAACTTGTTTGGCACGGTAAAGTTTTCAAACTTTTTGAAAAAATTCTGTTGGTTTCATACCTACTGAAATTTCAAACTGTTTTGAAATATGTGTTAGAACTGATAATTACCTTTCATTTATCTTTGTTAAAGTTTGAAATAATAATTTGTACTGAAAATGTTCAATATTTTTTTTTCTTTAGTCAAGCCTGTACTGGCGTACGATATTTATTATTTTAAAGTTGCTGAGATATTAAAGAGGCAATAAAGGACATACAGAATAAAGGTTTTGAAAACGGTCTCGTAACCCTAAAAAGCGACGGCGGCTGTGATTACGATGATTTCACACTCGTTTATTTTCTTAAAACTTTTCGCAAAAGGTGTGGTTTTCATAAAATGTTTTTGATGTCTTCAATGTATTTGTTAATGGAAAATTGTTAAAAACCCGCAAAAGCTTCCGCTACCAACGTAAAATTTGTGTTTTTAACAATTTTCCAATGTGCGCCGCGCGAGATTTCACAAGAAAATTGCCAATTATTGTTCAAAATAAAGGCCGCGGTTACGCATCTGATTTTTTGTCTGACTGTTAGATCTGATTTTCTAAGGATAGGCATATTGGACCATCTGAAGGCGCTTTGTGCCAAAGTGTTTTATTTTCTTTAGACCTTACAGGAATTTTGGACCCGTGTGTTAAGACAAAGGTGAAATGTATACCCATGGAATGAACAACTTCAGATAGCTGAATACGACCTGACGTTAGACAAGTAATCGTACGCGTATCGCCGATGTAAGGCGCGCCTAAAGACCTAACTTATAGGCTCTTTTATTTTGCAGCCTTAATTTTGGCTAAATTGAAATATAGCTGATTTTTGAAATATATCTATTTATTTTATATCTCTGTAAGCATTATGTAAGTTTATTTCACGCAACGCATGGAGTCGGAATTAAAAGGAGTTAACCATAGCCAACGTTCCATATTTGAAAATAAAAAAATAATACCGAATTCTATTTCAAATTGAACATAGAACACAACACACATAAATAAACATGACGGTTTTTGTGACGAATAGCTAAACCTTCTTGATGTTTTAATATACCTACTGATGATTTGATTGAAGGCACTTACACAGTTGGTAACCTGCACGATTGAGCTTCCGGCAAAGAGCGTGACGGTACAGATTCTATACCAGTTGGTGTAGTGTGTTGTGATGAGGTTGAGGTTGTAGTCCAGTGGTGCTGGTGAGCTATCTTTGGAGGAGATGTAAAGTAGGAAATTAATAGGTATTTTATTTACAGAATCTATAGGCCAGAACCTATCGTAACCATAAAGCATCAAAAATGTTTAAAATGATTGTTTAATTCAAAAGTAACATGTTTTAAACACTTATCGTTACTGTTGGTACGAACTTTGACCTTTTTTGCTAAAACGAATGAAATTAGTTATAGTTAATTGATGCATTATAATTATATGTAGATGGCATACGTAGCACGACCTAATAGGAAAATAAAAGATAGTTAGGTAGTTTTTAAACTGCTTTGAGCTTTATGAATGAGTTTTTCTATAGGTAAGTAGGCCAAAAAAAACTATCAAAACATTTCAAACAAATCCTTCTGTACTGTATTCTGTGTCACCTTTGGTCGTCGTCGGTCGCGCGTGACGTCCCGATTCCACCCGAACGCGATCAATCGGCAGTCGTCGGCGGCAGGCAGCGGCTGGCAGTCGGCTAGCTATCCATTATTTACAACAGATCCTACGCTATTTCTAGAACATTCTAAGTAGAGCATATTCCTCATACTCATTGAGTATAGACAAAATATACAATAGAGGTTTTATGCATATTGACTATAGAGCGGTAGAAATGAAAAAATTCAACATGAAGAAGGACAAGTTATTGATAGAGTTAGTCAAGAAAAACCCAGTTTTATACGATCCCAGTGATTCAAATTTCAAGAACTGTATTGTGAAGCACATGGTTTGGGAGAAGATTTCGTCGATCATGGACATAGCGGGTAAGTTTGAATCGAACAGTAATGCGCATGTCAGAATTTGTAAACCTAGGTTTTGGTGGGAAAAGTTTGTCTATGGTGCTCGTAGGCCCCAATTTTGCTCTATACCACAGAATAACTACATGACTGTAAAATACTAACTATACCCGTACAACTAAGTAGAATAAACACTTCTTGGGCTGCAACTCTTTGGCGACTACATCACCTTTAGGCTAAGATCAAAGTCTAGTCAACCAGTCTAGACTGGTTTGATGCGAACGGCATTGTGCTTTATTCTAATAAGTGTTAACAGTGGCATAGCTATGTGAACAGGGGCCCCGGTGCATAGAGAAAGATCCGGGCCCTCATCCCCTCTTTCCACGTACCTAGCTTAATCTTATAAAAATTATATATTATTATAAGAATAGAATACAGGATACGGTGAGTTGAACTTATCTCTAGTAGGCTAAATCTATGGATTGACCCTACTAGGTATCGTAATACATTTCTGAAAAGCTTTTGTTGTCTTCGGAAATGTTATTAATATAAGCACAAGCAAATGTCACTGACATCAAACGAGTAAGATTTTAACAGCCTTCACCAGTCTGGAAATACATAATAAGATTTTAACAGTAAAAATCTATTAAAATTTCATAAATTTAGCTTACTAAATGCGATCTTGATTTTTTTATGATTTTCGGTTGGGTTGTGTGTTGTTCAAAAGTTAAATTAAAGTTGATCATAAGCTATGCCTGTTGTATTTGACGTTAAGGTATTGATATTTAAATACTCCTTTAAAAATACATCAATAAAATGTGATCGTCTGATTGCACTTTAGATGAAAACCTTTTTTGATTGAGCAATATTTCTTAATACGGGTTAGGTACCCTTAGATTTGTTATTAAAGCTGATTCGAATTAACTGAATTTAAACTCAAAATTCTAAATTTAAACCAACCTTCAGTTCCAGATCTCAAACGTCGCTGGAAGCACTTCCGCGACCACTTCCACAAGAAGCAGAAAGCGGAAAACGCTGGTCTCGCCACCTTCCACACGTGGGACTATAAACCACACCTCCAGTTCCTTGTCCAATACAGCAGTTATAAAGATAAAGTTCAAAATAAACGCAAAGAATCAAAAGATATTGAAGGAGACCTAGACTCCACTGCGGAACTCTCAGTTGGGGAAGCAAAAATGAAAGACTCAATAGCGGAAGACACAGTTGTAGAGAGAATAGTCAAAGACTCAAAAGTAGACTTAGATGATGCAGCTCTAGAGATAAATGGAATAGCAGAGATTGAGGAGTTTAAGTCGGAGCAGGTGCAAACGGGTTTCGTTGATGATGAAGTGGTGCTGGGGCCAGAAATCGTTTCACAAGAAATTCCGACGAAGAAGAGGAAGAAGATGGACACGTTAGTAGCTATGCTTGAGAAAAGGTAAGATTTTGATTTAGTAAATAGGTATACCTATTCAAAAACCTCTCAAAACTTCCCTCTTCCCTCTAAGAACTTAATAGTTGAACTTGATAAAATTAAAAAAAAATTAAATTAAATTAAAATTGAAACTGTGTCGATTTTAAAATATATCCGTTTGTAAGTTAATTATTTAGTTGATACTCATAGAAAAAGATTCCTTGGATATTTTTATGAGTATCAAGAAAACTAAATAAAAATTATAACTGGGACCTACACCTACGCATTCCCAGTAAACTAAAATAATAGAAAAGATGTTCAATTTAGCCTTACTACTGTAATAAATAAAATATGTATATCTATCTATTCTGTTTACTAGGTAGGTGTTCTAATCTGTTTACTAGGACCTATGTAATGTTTTTCCTTTAGCTTTCATTAGTTTTCCTTTGATGTTTATTTGTTTGTGTCGATCTTAGGAAAAGCCTCCTTCACCCTACAAATTTAATATTAAATAATACTAATATCTCCATCTATCTTTTTAGATTAGCCAAAAGATTCCGCTTCGGTCCCCCGAAACCCAACAAATCACCGACCCACAAGTTCTTCGAGTCCATGGCTGACATCGTGGCGCAGTTTCCACCTCATCTCGTAGCCGAGACGCGATTGAAGGTCTGCCAACTTGTAAATGAGATGGAGGTGAAGAAACTAAGTGAGCAGGAGATCTTATGACGGCATTCCATCATCATCATCATCATCATCAATCAGCCTATAATAGTCCAGTGCTGGACATGGACATTTGGTTGAGAATTATGTGATAGACTTGTGAGGAAAGTGACAATTCGTAATTAATTTTGAAGTTTTATTTCTTTTTTAGAAATAAAATACTTTGAATTTAGATTTATCTTTTTCACTACTGAGAAATGTACGTAAGTAGGTTCTTAGTCCTTTACCTAGTTAGTTTTACTTTATGTTTTAGGCAAGATTTGACGGACTGTGTTAACATTTTGTTTTTCGTCGAGATAGCGTGCGTGCTGTAGTTCAGTTCAGTATCCCAGTATCTACTTATAAAACATTTGTGATTTGATCACCATAATTATCAGCAACGTAGGCAAAATTATGAACGTTACCATTTCTCTGTTGTATTTCAATCATTACTGTATAGGGAAATGTTGTATCGTAGAAAAAGAAGCAAAAGACAATTGCATTGCAGAGAGAAAACTGGAGGAAGTTGTATCATTCAAACGACAAGCTCAATCAACGGGATCAAACGCCCCACCTCCCCTCCCCCCTGAAATGTAAAGGAACCTTTAAATAAAACTTGAATACGTAAAATTTTCTCAGATACCTAAGTAGCAGCTCTTTGAATGGTTATTGTCTTAAAAACTCAAAATATTTTTGATCACAATTTGTCTCTACTTTTTGTTAATAGCACGCGGCGCATCAATATAGTTTATTATAGAAACTTTAATTAAGAAATTTTATTCTATTCTATTATAGAAACTATATTCGCCCAACTACCATAACAATATCATTCAGTGATTCACAAGCCTCCCTCCAAAGCTACCGGTAAATACCAACCATTTCACATCAGGCTGCGCAAGCGCCGTGACCGCTGAATGTGTTCCATCCCGAATAACTAATCGATTCCATCTCGATTGAGATGCTGAATTGTTGACCATCGATCGGTGAAGTAGATTATTGACACGTGGGAAAGATGAGGGAAGTGACACCAGATACAGTTGTTTCAAAAATTGTTTCGTGATAACTTTTATGTTCAGCAGTGGATTGACATGGACCTATTATGATGATAATGATGTCAACTTTTATGAAGAATAATTGCAAATATCTATACTAATAATATTAGAAAGAGGAAAGATTTGATTTTTTGTTTGTTTGCATTGAATAGGCTCCGAAACTACTGGATCGATTGGAAAATTTCACCATTACAATCCTAAATTTTCCCTGATGAACGTAGGCTGTAGAATATTTTCAAAAAAGCTAGAAGAACTACTACTAACTACTAGTACACATGAAAAATCTATTTGCATACGCAAGGTCGTGTGTATGCGGGGCGGACCAGTAGTAGGTATATTGTAATAATAAAAACTATCACCTAGGTACCTTTTGTTTTATTTTCCCCTACTCCCCATTAATATATCAACAAAAAGCGAAATCTCAAGATTCCTACTGATACAATAAGTATAATTTTAAGTAAATTATTGCATTACATCTGTACTGTACCTATTTAATATTATTTAAAATCAAGTTAATAACTGCAGCAGTTGTTGAGATATTAAAGATGGGGAGGACCGAAAAAAACGAGACCATAAAAGTTTTGAACCGACCTCAAAACCCTAAAAACAAACAAAAGCGATAGAACAATATTGTCTATTTACACAAATTGATGAGCCAATAAACAATACTCCAAAATTAACCAAAAGATTTCCCACAGTCAATCGAAAATAATGAATTAATGGCAGCCTTTCTAATAGACTTGTCAAAAATGATTTTACACGTTTGACGGTTGATTTCTTATTTGACGTTTATACGTTCTTAGATCCGAATTAAAACGATTTTGTTAGTAGTTATGGTTAGCACAGTTAGGTATGTAAGCGGTACGTTTAATGTACTCGTAATTACTTGTAAATACATAAAATAATGATTTCGATTGTCCATCGACATCAGCATTTTCTAGCCCTAAGCTAAGCAGAGCTTGTGTTATGGGTACCAGATCTCTGACATACTTGGTACACTTACAATTACATACATAGGTATTTTCGGTAAACGACCAGAACATGATACATACAGACATTTGTCCCGAGATGAGAATCGAACCCGCAACCTCCTGCGTCGCAGGCGGACCCTTGTCCACCGCGCCACATTCATTAACCATAATTACGGTTACTGTCTGTGGCATCTCTTGATTTTAAACCTAATGTCTTCATTAGAATAAAGCAATCCAAACCAAAAGCGAGAAAAATCTGCCAGATGGTCAGATTATATCATGGGGTTGGCATAAACTGTGGACAAGGCTCGCTTAACTAGTATTTACAATTGATAATTGACGATAAACACAATTACAATGTATGATTGATATTTGAGATAACTGCAGACTTCTAAAAATAGCTCAACTGATCCATATCCATACCAGTTTGAAGCGTCCCCATAGACGATGCTGGCTACATTGCCTCGCTGTATGGCAATTCTGCTGTGAAATTACCAGAAACTCACCAGCTCTCGGGCCACGTGTCGCTTCGACCAGACACTCAATAGGTACTTAGTTTATTTTAGATATCCTTTAATTCTTACTTGTATCGTTGCGTATTGTACATGCAATAGGCGTTCCCTCTTTCTTTTCAGCTTTTCCTTCGACGTAGTTCTCTCTAAAGGTTTCCACTGTATCCTATCCAGTCCATCCCAAGGTTGCCTGGAAGATCACTCATAGCAATAAGGCCGCCCTTTATACTTCCTCTACTTTAAGCTGATCTGTCTGTAATGGCCTCTTTCTTTGTGTGGTTTAAAAAGTATTTTCTATCTATCTACCTAAATCATTTGTAGTACGGGTCAAGTCTTCACCGGCCACAACATAAGCTGCAGATGCGAGTTCAAATCCCGTCAAAGCCCAAACTTTATTGGTAGTATTATAATTAGGCGCAGACGTTTCAGTAGACGGATCGCGTGCCAGTAAGTGCTTTGCTGCCGAGCAGGTGTGCGCCAGGGGCAATTGTTTGACCACTTTTATTCATCTAATCTATTCATGCGGTCACGGAAAGCACTAGGTTAGTCTAGTAGTAAAAAATTAAATATGAGTATGGAACATCCTCTAGTAAATAATTGTTTTCCAAATTCTAACCTGCATAATATTATGCAAATAATTGATAATTTCACCTTCAAAAGTAACACTAATCTGATAATTTGCCTTGGAAATAGGGGTAATGTGAACAAATCTGACCTAATCAGGTATATGGACAAATTGTGCTCTTTAAACTTAAAAGAAATTGTGATGTTCACATTCCCTTACAGCGACAGATTGCCTCAATCAGAAAACAACCTTAGATATAAGCTAAATATGATGTTGCACACTATTTCAAGCAACAATAATAATGTACATGTGATTGACACTAACAATATTGTTAGTAAAAAATATTATTTGACTCAAGGTAATTATTACCTTTCCAATAATTGGAAAGGTAGCGAAATTGCTATCTGTCTTTTATAATAATTATTATTATAAAAGACAGATAGCAATTTCGCTATCCTATTATTTTAAAACAACAGCCAAAAACTTGGCTATAAAAAATGCTTCTTTTGAGCATTCTTTTAAATTGACAAACAATACCTTGGAAGTTATTCCAAGTCATTTAAATTAGAAATAACGACAATAGAGGAAGTCTCTAGCCCTATAAAGTCAAATATTATTAATCACAAGAAAAAACAACAAAAACAAAATTGTAAAATAAATGCAAAGTTTACCAACTTGGTGCACCAAAATATTCAAGGTTTGAGAAGTAAATTATTAGAATTAGAATTATACATGATCTCATTTGATATTGACATCATCTGCTTAACAGAACACTGGCTGAAAAGCTATGAGATCATGTTTAACTTTAGTAACCATCAGGTTGGTAGTTCTTTTTGCAGATCACATGCTATTCGTGGAGGCTCTTTAATATTACTAAATAAACTTATAAAATTTAAAGAACGTAAAGACATAGTTTGTTTATCGATTGAAAGCCACATTGAAGTAGCATGTGTTGAGTTGGAGCAAACTATTGTAGTAAGCGTATACACCCCACCATCAGCCTCTTTTGAAATATTTGAAAAAATTATGGATGACATCTTATTTAAAATATCAAAATCAAACAAAAATCTCATAGTATGTGGAGACTTTAATATTAATCTTTTAGAAGTGTACTCCTTAAGTAGTAGATTAATTAACTTATTTAACTCTTATAATCTAAAGCCACTATTTTTGGAACCCACTAGAATAACTGAAACTTCAGCAAAATGTATAGATAATATGTTTGTTTGCTTAAATGAAATTAAAATTGTTAGTAAAAATATAATAAGTAACTTAAAATCAGACCACTTAGGTCAAATAATCAAATTACAAATTAAAGTTAAAAATAATAATGTAAAAAAAAAATAACCTACATACCTGTGACCACCAGTCGATTTGAGCGGTTGAAATTGGATTGGGATTCTAAACCACCACCTTGTTACTCATATAACAACCCTAATGAGTCATATTGCAGTTTTTTTAACAAATTCACCACTGCATTCAATTCAATATTCACACCCAAGTCGATTGTGGTCTCAGAAAAACTTAACTTTAGTGAGTGGGCAACAGTAGGTATACATAAGAGTAGGCAAACTTTGTATGAACTGTATAATGAAAAACAATACAATTTTAGTCTTGAGTTCAAAGAAAAAGTAAAAAACTACTCAAAAATGTTCAGAAAAGTTTGTCAAATGGCAAAATCAAATTATATAAGCTCGAAAATCAGAAATAGTGAAAATGTAATAAAATCGACATGGAAAATAATAAATAGTGAGACTGGAAAGGTCAGTACTTACGATAATGATTATAACTTAAAGATTAATGATTGCTCAGTCCAAAATGACGTTGACGTAGCCCAAGCATTTGAAAACTTTTTTTACTGACATTCCAATTTCTACTACAAAGTGCTTAAACGCATCTCAAGTTATCGCTGAGTCTTTGCTTATAGAAAATGTACCCAAATGCAAAAATAAATTTAATTTCAATCATGTCAATGAAACTGATATTAAAAAAGCTTTTAATCTATTAAATGTAAAAAAAACTGCAGATCTCTGGGGCATTTCTGTTAGACTTATTCAACCATTGATTGATACACTTGCACCAGATCTAGCTTTTATATTCAATGAATCCATTGACTGTGGTGTATTTCCTGATCTAATGAAGCATAGTAAAATAATTCCATTGTTTAAATCAGGTAGTAGGTCTGACCCCACTAACTTTAGACCAATATCAGTATTGCCAACGTTCAGCAAAGTTTTTGAAAAACTTATTTTACATCAATTGCTAAGGCATTTCGATGGCAATGACCTGCTTCACTGTAAGCAATTTGGGTTTACTCGCGGCAGGTCTACCACTGATGCTGGTGTAGAGTTGGTATCGCATATTTTTGATGCTTGGGAGAAGTCGCAAGATGCTTTAGGCGTTTTTTGCGACTTGTCAAAAGCATTTGATTGTGTACACCATGTAACATTAATCAGGAAACTACATCATTATGGAATAAAAGACAACTCTTTGGATCTTCTTACTTCATACTTGTGTGACAGGATACAAAGAGTTGACATTAATGGGGAACGTTCTTCGGGATCTGTAGTTACAATGGGTGTACCGCAGGGGTCTATCCTCGGTCCTTTCCTATTTCTTGTTTATATTAACGACCTCCCTCATCTCGTTAAGAATAATCACGAGATTGTATTGTTTGCTGATGATACTTCACTAATTTTTAAAATGAAACGTCATAACACAAATTTCGACGATGTGAATAATGCAATCTCAAAAGTAGTCAATTGGTTTAGTGTCAATAATCTTCTGCTTAATGAAACCAAAACGAAATGTATTAGATTTATTCTACCCAATGTAAAACAAGTTAAGGCCGATGTAAAGGTAAAAGAGGAATCTTTAGAAATAGTAGAAAGTACTGTATTTTTAGGAATAACTTTAGATAGTAAACTTCAATGGGGCTCACACATAGATAAGCTATCGAAGAGACTTAGTTCTGCAGCGTATGCAGTCAAAAAAATCCGTCATCTTACAGACGTTGATACTTCTAGACTAGTCTATTTCAGCTACTTCCATAGTATTCATGGCCGTAGGGAGGGGGGGGGTTTTGGGGGTTCAAACCCCCCCCGAAATGTTGAGGCACCGTTAAAAATCAAACTTGAATAGGTAAAATTTTATCGGATACGTACTCGTACGTGGAAAGTGCGGCTGGCTTACTTTAAATAGCTATTCTCTCTTAAAAACACAAAAATTTTTTCGTCTCATTTCGTCTCCGATTAACAACAGCGCGCTGCGATTCCTATTGTGTATCTACATACATTGTACTGTATGTAAGAACTTAAATATTTCTTTAAATTATTATGTTTTGAAAACTCATTTTCGACAATATTCGTCTCTACATTTTAAATGAGCTGCGTGCACGCATCGCATTTATTAAGGCGGATTCCAGCTAGGCAGGCAGATCACGACATTACTTTTAATTTTATAATTCAATAGACCTATTTTGTTGTCGTTCCGTAATTGAATTGCTTTCTCCGTTTACTGTCATGTATTTATTTATAACATACTTTTCTAAACTATTTAATAACGGCCGAAAAGGTCACAAAAAATTTCGCGGCTCGCTCCGCTCGCCGTTAATTCGGAATTATTTTAAGCTTTTTAACAACCTTGCGAAAATTACACAATTTCTCAAAAAAAAATTTTCTGCGGATTATAGATCATCCGAAAGGTCGCTCAAAAAATTGCGGCTCGCTTCGCTCGCCGTTCATTCTGTAGCCTTTTGGTCATTTTTATCAGCCTGCCGAAAATATGTAAAAAAATTGCGGCTCGCTTCGCTCGCCGTTCATTCTGTAGCCTTTCGGTCAGTTTTATCAGCCTGCCGAAAATATGTAAAAAATTTGGCGGCTCGCTTCGCTCGCCGATCATTCTATAGCCATTTAGTCATTTTTATCAGCCTGCCGAAAATATTTAAAAAAATTGGCGGCTGGCTTCGCTCGCCATTCTCTCATAATAATGTGAATTGTTATACATACCCCTTAACTAATACTACTAACTTTTTTGTCACCCGAAAATGACACTAGAATTTATTTATTTTTTGTATTTCTCACATTTTTTTCTTTGTTGCTGGCATACCAATCTCCAAAATGACCAACGCAGTTTTTAAAATATTTGGGCCTAGCTGTCACACTTTAGCCTACTTTTTATAAAACATCGCAAATATCTGATAAAATTCGCGGCTCGCTCCGCTCGCCGTTACACATGGTTATTATTTTATATCGATTTTTTTTGGAAAATGCTTGGTTGAAAACCACTCCGGGTACTAGCATAAGTAGCATAAGTACATATATAAAGATGTTGCATGTTGTCTCGGGCGGGTCTAAGGCTCGACCCCCCCCGAATAGTATTTCTGGCTACGGCCCTGATAGTATTATGTCTTATGGCATACTGCTGTGGGGGAACGCTGCAGATATTAACACCATATTTGTGCTGCAGAAGAGGGCTATTCGTGCAATCTATAATATGGGTCCCAGAGAATCCTTGCGTGAAAAATTCAAAGAAATAAACATAATGACAGTAACATGTCAATATATTTATGAAAATTTGTTGTACACTCATAAAAATATCAATAAGTTCATTAAAAATAGCGATATACATAATTTAAATACTAGAAATAAGAACAAACTGGCTGTGCCCACTACTAGGCTACGTAAGATTAATGTATCTTTTAAAGGGCAATGTATACGCTTCTACAACAAAATTCCAAGTGAGTTGCAAAAATTATCTATAAATAAATTCAAACGGATTGTCAAAAATATACTTTGTAAAAAAGCTTACCATAAAATATCAGATTATCTAGACGACAAAAAAGTTTGGGACGAGTTATGCTCCAACTCTAAAACTAACAATCTAACAAGGTAAAGGTTTCTTGTTCGCTTCTTTACTTTACCTAAAAAAGATTGAAGTGAACAATTAATCAAAGTGATCACTTTATTTCCCATTTTTATTTCTTATTTAACTTGTATTTTGTGACGTGTCCAAGAGTCCTGTAAGGTCTAAAGGAAATAAAGCACTTTGATTTTGATTTGATTGAGTAGAAGTAAGGTCGGTAAAAGAATGCTCACATAAACCATCCACTTTCGACTTCTTTTGGAGACAGATGCTGGATGCTGGATGGGAGAAGCTGATGGCAGGGCGCTATTGCGCTCAGTGGGGGAGGCCTATGTCCAGCTGTGAACTGATATGGGCTGTTAATAATGATGATTGTAGATCCGATATTTTGCAGAAAGGAGATATCATTTTATTCTTACAACTTAGTAATACTGTATCTAAGATTTTCTTGCTTCGTACTTCGTCTGGGAATCCAACCGACGACTCCAATGTGAAAAAACACGTATTTTTATGACCCCAATGGAAAGAATAGAAAATAATTAATATTTCCTCTTCAGTTACATAGACCCTTATATAAGACAAAGGAAAATAAAATCAAGCAAAATAACCTATCTACAATAAATACTTAAGGCACATTTCCCTTCATGTCACACAGTCTTGGGACGCTTTGTATTAATGCTAGAACATGAAGTTTAATACCTAGAATAAAGTATTTAGAAAGTTAACTTATTCAACAAAACCAGTTAAACTTCGAAAAGGGTGTGGTAAACACTTAGGTATGTATCATAATTACTGAGCTTTGGAGTTTCATAACCATAATTACATGTGTAATATCTAAGCTAGGATGCCTAGTGTGTGTTTATCTTTATTTATGGCTTACTAACGACCCGCTCTGGCTTCGCACGGGTCCAATGCTGATACATTAACCTTCCTCTCGAATCTATTAAAAAAGCATACATACATAGGGACGAACAGATAGACTGCGGGAAGCTACTTTCTTTTATATAATATAGTGATTTACACATGAAAATACTTTCGAAAGGTATCTCTATAAACGACAAAAGACACTGAGCAGTCAACTTTCCAAAAGCGGTTTTAGTTAGATGAATCCATCGACTGGGGTACCTACGTACTCGATGCATGAAGCAATACAGGAGTTTTTGACATAATACCAATATTCATCAGTTTTTGTTGATATAAATGCTAAGTTAGTTTTTGCACTATCTAATTAGGAAAGTGTTTCCAACAATAATTTCCTAAAAAGATCAAAAACAGTTATAAACTTATTAGAACAGAAATTTCTATAGATAACGGTCACAAATAGCATTTAACTATGCCATTAAAAAGCAACGGGTTTTGAAAACTAAAACCAAGCCAACAAAAGGTAGCAGTGGTAAAAAGAAAAAAACTGAGTAAAAGAGATATTGGGTTTGTGACGGCATAAAGAGATGAGTTCCGGCTTTTGTACGGCTTTTTGAGATCAATAAATAAAACTTTTTTACAAATAGGAATTTAAATATTTATTTTGTTGAAATCTAAATCGGAATGATATTCAAAAATGAGGAGATAAAATAACCTTATTAATGTAATCTCTTAGAAAATAAATAATATCCCGAAAAATTCAACCTACAAACTATAAACCAGTTTACTGTATACTGAACAGTTATCTTTACATGATCAGTTATAAAAAACCATTGTCTAATTTTTTTGCAATATTTAGATGTTTCCTAGATGCGAAGACTATTTTAAACCTTCTTGATTTTCTGAGTTAAGCAATTTGCGTTGAGCAATAGGAAAAATAATTTAATAACAAAGAAAACTACTTTAGATACTTAACAAAATATAACTTAGTATTTACACTTATTATATCTACATATGGGAAACAGAATCAGTTCGGTAAGGAAGGGCTCAACTAAGTTGCGAAATTTTTATTGAGCAAAAGGTAACGCGCGTAACACAGGAATCCGACCTAAGCCATTTGTGACTGACCTAATCCTGTCATGATGTCACATAATAGTCCGGCTTCCGGCTTCCCGTCCGTCCAGACATCTCAACGAGAAGTCAAAAAACATCGGGCGCCTCGACAAAAAGCCCGCAACTGATTAAAGAAGTTCACTAATCGATAAAAACCGTCGAATCGATATCTAATCGAGTCAGCAACGTGCGTGACGCACGCGCGTGCAATCGATCGGCGCGTGGCTAGATCTAAGGGGAATCGATTTTTGGTTTGGATGATCTAGAAGCTGACCTTTGGAGACGTTCACGTTCACGTGAAGATGCACATAGACATAATCATTTATTTGCCACTGTATAACACTTAATTATTACGAGTAATTACTAGAGGTCCGCCCGGCTTCACACGGGTATTTAACATAAATTTAATTTTTCATGCGGATCCCAAATTTATTTGAAAATATTTTATAGTCAATGTTTATCAGGGAAAATTCAGGATTCTTATGGTGAAATAATTTTTCAAATCGGTCTAGTAGTTTCGGAGCCTATTCAAACAAACAAACAAGCAATCTTATCTTTCCTCTTTATAATATTAGTATAGATATAGATTAGTATAGACACAATAAAGAACACAGATCATTATTACATTACGTTATCCACAGGTATCTAATTTACTGAATAATACATTTATCTTTAGCTTGCAGTTACATATGGCGCTCATTAGGGGAGGCCTATGTCCAGCAGTGGACTATATAGGCTGATGTTGTTGTTGTTTGTTGCAGTTACATTAATTTTTAGGGTCTAAGTAAATAGTTACTTAAGTTGTCATTAGGTAGGTACAAGCATCCTAGAAGGGCACTGCAAAGCTGAATTCCAGTTCATATAAATAATTTCGCTAGTAATAAAATAACTAGAATAGTATCAAAGAACTTTTATTTTTACATGCTCTACATTAGACTTTTGAAACGTGTAATCACAGATTTTGAGTTACTCACTAACCTAACATGAATCAAAATATACACTACGCCTGTGAACTTGGAAATCACGCGCCCTAACAGAGTTCAAACGGGGCAATACAGGCTGAAGGGGTGGGTATGGAGGGTAAAATAGACCCCAGCAAACGCTTTTGTTATTCTTCGCTTACTGAGCCCAATATTTTCTCTGCCTAAAAAAACAAGGTGGTTTAAGAGTGTTTTTATATCGCGACGCGACGCTGTCTCATTTGCCCTCTCTGTGCATGTCTGAAATATGTAGTAACATTAATTGAAATATTCTTGTTATTTTTATACGTCTATTAATAACAATACTCTACAGAAGACAGTCAAGTTTCGTTCTTCGAGGAACTCGAGGAAGTATTGAGTAAGTAAGAAGAGAAATAAGAGAGAGACGAAACTTACCATGTGTTTTGACGTCTACGCATGTCATTTAAATATAAGCTAAGGTAAAGCTTTGTGGTACGTAATTAGCCTGTGTCCTTTACAGAGTGGGTCAATAAAGGCTATGTGGGGTCACATAACCATGGCGGTAGAATGCGCGTAAAAATGGACACTTCCAACTCAGTATTAAAGGTCGATAAAGGGAATCTATGAGAGAAAGGGAAGGGAAGCTTCCTTTCATAAATTTTTAATTCTTTCAGTGCAATCACAAATGCTCCTGCCAATCGTGGTGATAGTGGGAAACCCCCAGGGGTTTTCTATTATCACCACGATTGAGCTTTATGCTGAGGACCTGTGTTCACCCTGTGTTCACCCCCCCCTCATGTATGCGGATGAGGGGGGGGGGTGAACACAGGGATACCCTTTTGATCTCTGTTCGAGTAAAACATTAGCAGACAGTAACATAGGTAACTATTGACATTTATACCAAAGAGCTCTTTGTATGGTTGGTGTGGTATTATATTCGTACTGTTTCAATTTCTAAATCAAATAATGGTTTACATAACAAGACTACGTTTTACAGATACAGTGTAGATATCTCATTTTGAGAGAGTGTCACTGTCTATAAAACATCCAGTTTAGTTAGGCAGAATAGACGAACGAATGTTAGGGTTGTCTCTAGAGATGTTATGTGTAAGGGATTTTTTTTAAAAAGGTCGATAGATATTTACTACTCCGTCTGCGAAGTTCGCGCGATCCAAGTGTTCTAGGCTGGTTCTAGGCGTTTGTAGATATATGAAATCTATATTAGGTATACAGGAAAAATATAGAGAAGTTTGTACGGAGAATATTTTATTTCAATAGGCAAAATATTTTTTTGAAATTGTCTAATTTGCATACTTTTTGAAATACATTGATAAGAGTAGTAAAATTTACCAGGTACCTACTACTTCCTAAACTGGTATTGGTATTTGTATACATAATCGACAAGTACATAGTTCTTTTGCAAACAGAGTTTAGCTATGGTATACTTATTATATATTTTGTAGAAAAATATGACCAGCAATTTTATAATTCCTGTTATATGTATCTCATGTACGAAAGTACCAACCCTATGCTCTGCTGTTTTTTCATTTAGGAATATTTTCCTAAGCGCACGATATTTTTTCTGTGTGTTTTTCCACTGTAAGATATACTACGCTCCATCAAAAATGTAAAGGTATTTTTTCTTTTAGAAAATAATGTTTAAATTTTATGTTTTCGTGGTTTTAGGTTAGGAACTCTTAAAACAAAGCGCGTATTGAGGTTTTAAAGGCTTTAACGAATAATTTTGTAAGAATAACAAAGCTTTAATAAGTTTTTGGGTCTTGTGCAATACGTGGTTTGTACACAGTTACTGTGTGGATTGTCCGGCATTATTTATTTATTTACAGTTTCCCAAATATTACCATACTTGCGTTTTGGTTTTGAAGCGATTCTAAAGATAAGTATGTACTTAAGCAGTCAGCAACCAAAAATATATATATCTAAGTTTCACCATGCTCTGCTATTTACTTTTCTAAAATGAAATTTCATTTAATTGCATTTTTATATCATTCACATGACATGTTTTATGTGTTCATAAATATTGAAAAAGGTTGTGGGAGAAACCTAAATTAATATAATTCTAATACAAAATACCTTATAAAAAACCCATGATGAAAAATATTCTCTGATTACAAATCATTTTGGTACTATTATAGGCAGTTTTATAAAGTAAGTACAAAAACTTTTGAAAAGCCCTTCGTACTTTTACTGGAGGCTAAACAAATCGATTTACTGTGGTCCCTCAATTTCAATCTAGAAAATAAAACTCGATCATAATTAATGAATGAGCGATTGTAAAATAAAACTAACTTGCCAAACAATAACCGGAATTAACCAGACTACGCCTAAATACTTTTTCACACGACACCGTTGACATAAATCCAATGCTTCTCAAGTTGCAAGCGATATCTTCATTTGAGGTTGCTTGGACGAAATTTCTTTAAGCAATAAAGCCACCTATTGTACGTTTTATTTGTCGGTTATAGCATGCATCGGGATGACGTAGTTCACCCGTTTCTTTTAATTTAGATTTAAGGTTATATGATTTTTTTATGTTAAATATTATGTTAAATATTATTATATATTATTAGTATTGTACATAAATGTTAAATATTATGTACTCATGTTGTATTCAATCCATATTCAATCATTCAACCATTCTTCAATAGATTTTTATACCTGTATACAGACTAGCACAAGCATTGCGCCTTTAAAAAGTAACCATGTCCTTTTCTGGGTTATTGATCTATTTCCCTGCCTACATGGATATCAGTTCAGCCTTTTCCTGAAAAAATTACAGACAGAAAGACAAAACCACTTTCTTATTTTGAATAATTGGCTTAGACGATGAATTCGTAACGATATAATAACCATAGGCTTGCGAAATCCCATCGCTCATGAACAAAAGCATCATGGCCGTGACGTTTCTACCAACTAGCTGCGCCATGGCTGAGTGGCTGCGCCCGCGCATTCGACACGCCGCGCCCGCTGGTCATCGCTGGAGTAATTACTTTGGAGATTGCACTAACAAAACCTTATAAAAAGAGGAGGTGGGGCAAGTGTGAATGGGGGAAGGGAAATTTTCTACCCTAAAGATGGATGCCTAATGGGAACTGGATGACTTTTGTGGTGCAGCGCCCCATTTGCGACGCAGGAGGTTGTGGGTTCGTGAAAAACATGTGTTCCCGCTTTCGCACACATGTTTTCATGTACTGCAACTCTTCCTATTTTAGGTTTTCGTGGTTTTTCAGGTTTTCAAGGTATTTTTATTTATAGTAAAATATGTCTATATTATATGTATATATGTAAATAAGTACTTGTAGTTTGTTTGCAGTTAGGTCAATTGTTTAAACTGTAAATACTAGCTCTAATTTAGTTAGATTATTGTATTTTCTTTATCTATACTAATATTATACAGAGGAAAGCTTTGATTGTATATTGTATGATTGTATATTTAAAATAAATAGGCTCCGAAACTACTGGACCGATTTGAAAAATTCTTTCACCATTAAGATCCAAAATTTTTCCTGATGAACATAGGTTTTAGAATATTTTTAAGGAAGTTAGGGATCCGCAAGAAAAATTGTTTTTTTTTTATAAATGCCCGTGCTATGCCGGGGAGGAACGCTAGTATTGTATAAAGTAGATCACTTATTTAGTACCCAGAATGCAAGCTCGGCTTAGCTTAGTACGATACCATTGTAATAGAAAGTGATTTCAAAAAACAAATCCTGTAAATAGAAACTAAAACAAGTAACTTACATAACAAAATTACAATTTATTAATAGAAACTGGATTATTTATATAATATATATATATTTATAGTATAGATATGTATTAGGTTTATTTAGTCATTATTATTTTATTTAATATGTATGTTTATTGGAATCATATAGGTTTATTGTCGGAAATATATGTTTAGTTTGTCATTCCGACTCATTCTTTGTACACTTCCTCTATCTGTTCCATCGCCTCTCCTATAACTCTTAGGTTTGCTGGAAGAAAACTCTTTTCAGGGTTAAGCTCGCCTATGTACATAACCTTTTAATTTAAGTTCTTTCTATGTTTTTGATGCGTGTACAATAAAGAATAAAGAATAAAGAAAGAATAAAGAAACAACTTTAAACTAGTAATTATTAGTACTATTTAACGGGTATTTATCGCTATTTATTTTTTTTAATTCGATAAATACCCGTTATAGTACTAATAATTATGTGTTCAGATCGCGTAAGTTTAAAAATCTTCAAACTAGTATTTATAACCGCAGATTATTGCAAACAATATACAGGTAAGCTCAACTGATCCGTATTTTTACAATTGAAATAATTGAGCTAACTGCAGACTGTTATAAACAATCTACAGGTAGCTCAGCTGATCCATATTCTTATAATTGAAACAGTTGAGTAACTGCAGACTGTGGCAAACAATCTACAGGTTGCTCAACTGATCCACATTGAATCAACTATCGCACCTACACATCGAGTCCTCATGTCCGGATCACAGATCCGAGTAAAAGCTGTCCATAGTAATTTAGGTACTGACGGACGTACCAACCGACATTCTTTATTAACCCTTCCCTTCTATAATCTGACGGGAACATGTAGTATATAGCTCACACGTTTTGATACTTTGTCGCAATCGTAGTAGCGCGTTGAAATCTTTTGTATGAAAAACTTGGGTAAGTTGAAGTTGTTTGTTTTTTGATTATTATTCAATTTAAATTTTGATTTGACTTTCTAATTTATAAATAATGCTTAACCAGCATTAACACAGTAATTCCGGCCCTTAGCTAAAAAGAGCTTGAGTTATGGATAAATAGCTGAAATACGTAATACTATATAATTATGTATTTAAATTATTAGTCATATTGTATTATTATTAGTGTACTGAACATGCTGGCTGTATTGATTCGCTGTAATGCTGATGCGCTGCGCCAGATACTAACCAGCTATCGGGTCACATCGCTTCGACCAGGTAGGACGCTCAGATAGGTTTTTGAAAGCCGTAGCTGTATATCCCATGGACCTAGGAACTCGACTACAAGGGGGGTAAATTCGCAAACAGATTCAGATACATCATTAATGAGAGACATGGACCATAACCTGTAGGCCAAGCACGAGGATTGTTCTCTAGGTTAGAATAGACAATAATGGCATCTCATCGCCATACATTGCGTACATTATTGAAGTTGAAGAAATTAATTTCAAATAGTCTACGCATTTGATGACAAAGTGACGTAATTTTTCTCCATTCTATCTTAGACAAGAAAGCCCGTGCTTGCCCTGCAGATACCTACAATAAAATTCATATTTCAAGTATCAAGACGTGCAACTCCCCAGCGTCCGGTCTCAAGATGGATAGAGCACCTGTTCGAGCCCCGGGCGATTCGGCAACAATCGGAGGACTTCGGTCATCTTCGGCTTAACCCTTAATACACCCACTCCGTAAGACGACGTACTAAAGTTCAGTATAAACAAGCTAGTTTTTATGTGAATGTGATGTCAGGGGTGCGTGGGAAAGATTTCAGATTGATATCTGATTTTTATTAACACTTTGCATCAAAATTTATGTTTTTTTATTTATTTTCTGATAAAAGACAGAAAAATTTTATTTACCTTGAGGCTCAGCAACCCAATTGGCTTTGGCCTCCAACACAAGACTTCTCCAAGGATTTCGGTTCAGAACTGTCTCCCGCCAGCTATGGGAGTTCACGACGGCTCCTACTTCGTCGATCCAGCGATACCTTGGGCATGCGAACTAGTCTACGCCTCGATGGTTTCTTTCATATGCCTTCTTGACAACCCAATATCATCATCATCAGCCTATTATAGTCCACTGCTGAACATAGGCCTCCCATAATGAGCGCTTTTCTTGACAACCCGATCCTCTTCTATTCTTTCGACGTGCCCTAGCCAGCGGATGAGCGTTCTTGAACTAGACTATGATTATTAATACTATTTCAAGGGGTATTTATCTATTAACCTATTTTCTCCTAGCTTGTGATGTTTGGTTCGCCATTCAGGTCCTCTCGCACCTGGTCTCTCAGAAAAGAAATTGATAATGCAGGCCAATCCATACAGCATCACCTAGCCCCAAGTTAAGCAGAGCCTGTGTTATGATGGGTACTAGATGACTGATATACTGAATACAATATATTTTCTTATAATAGGACTGTCTGATATCTCGCCATTAAAGCCGGACTACGGCACCGGCGACGGATGAATTTACCATACAGGGCTACCATAAGGCTCCGCCTTAACGACATTATACGGCGAGCTTTTGACAACGCTAACGAAAAAGCCACAGAAGTCCTCAAAATATAAGAAACAAAATTACAAATTAGAACTAGTAAGTGTACAATTGACAGTTGAGGTAAGTGCAGACAATTGTCGTCAATCTAAAGATAGGTAGCTAGTTCATACAGAGCCCCCTGTAATCTGAGGAAGCTCGAATGATCCATAACTCAATGGAACCAAAATCATAATAATGACTGGAATTACTCGCACGCAAATTGTAGAAACTTTTTTATGTATTTAATTTCTGGGCACTGACCTGTTGACAGTCGAACATAAGATCATAGAATTAAAAACAAAGTGTCTGCATCCAATTCCATTATATACTTACATAGATAGTTGCATTTGCATATCGCTTGGAAACAGAAATCCATGAGGAATTTTTGACCTTTACAACAATGACAGTGATATTGTTACCTGACCTGACTACAGGATGTTATATAATTGAAGTGAAGAGAAATCAATAACAACTTAGGTATTTCTTTTTTGTTATAATAATTAACTGTATGAAATTTGACTTGTCTAAGCTAAGTGTTTATTTTGTAAGCCTAAAGAAATAAAGTTATTGAATCTGAATCTGAATATAATTAACTATACAATTGACTTACTTTATCAGCCGCGTTGTTTCATATAAATCGATGTTTTGTTAATAATAATAAATGAGCAATAACTTGGTCCGCTAATTAAAAAATCTAAAATAAAATAAATGTTTTTCTTGTTAGTAGGAACGTTTTTCTTTGAATTTTTATCGTATATAGAAAATTAATAATGTCGGAGGGATGCGTGTCAGAATGCTTTTTATATTATACGATACAAATATAACAGTATATTTATATTACAACTTCTACGTCTTAAATTCAGTATTTCGTCAATAATATCCAGCATTAAGCAGTTCAAAAAATGTTCTAGTTTTGCTACTTATCAAATTGACAAGTGCATTAAAGCAACAAGAAAAAAAGATGGCGCCGAACGGTACCTGCTTCGCTCGCTACCTATAAATAGTTTTACAACTTTCGATCTCGAGAACCACATTCTCGAGTGTAATATAATTTATTTTGTTCAACCAAGTGATTGTTTTGGATATATTTATTTGTTCCTGCTTCTGAACAGGTGTAGTACTAAAGCTAATTTTATTTTACACCTAGCTTTGCGTTTTTTGAGATAAAAAGTAGCTTATGTGCTATTTATCGAACAATTTACCTTATTTGAACATTGCTTGCTTTCTATTGAACATTGTGTTACATTGGATTTGTCTTTTAATATGAGGTCAGTTCTTTTATTAAAAAGGAAAACCTATTGATATGTCATAAACTTTTTATAATAAAAATTATGACCTATGCAGGTAGATTTTTAGACATTCTTAATTAAGTTTTAAATAAAGTGTCTCATTTCCACAAAAAGTAACACTCTGTATCTACCAAACCCTTTCTTCGAACATGTTTTATTTTTTTCTTTTTACGATCAATCCTTTTTTCTTTTTTTATGGCCATTAGCTTTTTTATTCGTCTTCGTTTTTTGTGGGGATCCCAAATTAATATAATGTTTTTTGTGGGCATCGCATCGTAACAGGTTTGGTAAGATATTTGGTGGGAAAGGGTAATGAAAGTGTTTTTTAGTTAAAATCTATAGATTTACTTTCGATTTCGTTGCATGGATTTTAATAGTTTTGTTTTACTCAGAAAAACGTAAAGCGATACTTATTTTAAAAATCGTGAATGTAAACAGAGGTTCCCATTATTTTTTACATTTATACAATTTTAATTGATGATTTATAATTTATTTAATAGACATAAGTTTAAGTAGGTATCAGACCTAAGGTAAGTAGGTAATTTAGAACAACCTTTTTCATTCAATGAAATAAAAAATATTATATTCATTTTATTTATTATTTATGTGGCGGACACTTTTGGAATTTGCAAATAGTTAAGTTTTTGAGTAAAACAGTGCGCAGCACCAAGTTTAAAAAATAATAAAAAGCTTTTCCAACTCTCTTAAGAGGTGATACTTCAAGTAGCTGTCTCCAAATCCCATTGTGGTCCCAAATCTTGCAATCTTTTCGCGAAATCTACTATTTTTTTTTCTTTTTTATCCGGAACGATCCTTTATCCATGAATCTCGCCAAAACGCCAGACGCAACGCATAAATCCTTATTTAAATATACCCTCTGTGGACGTAGCCACTCTACGTCCTAAAGGGTTAACTAATTCCACTGAAAATTCAGCCTTAGGTCGTGTGAATTAGGACCTAATCCAGCTTAGATCGGATTAGGTCTTCCACATTTGAAAACGAAGCGAAATTGGTGCGCCGTATTGTGAATTAAAGCTTAAAAGCTGTTGTATAGAGTTTGTTTTCGTGTGGGGTGTGTTGGTAGGGTTTTTATAGCAATAAATAAAGGAATATCGAAGTTGCCTGTGTCAACAACGCATTGCATTCTTCAGTACGGCACACATGTACAGCTTTCGAAGTGTGTGTGAGGACACAAATACTTATTGGTAAATGTTGACTTGGGAACAAGGTTCATTATGCACCGTGGAGATTCCTTGGGTCAATAAATTATTGAGATTGTTGTTGAGTCATCAAAATGATGTAAGGTTCGCTTTTTATTTTGTAGAGGTCATTCACCATCACCAGGTCATCGAAAGATTTTTGCATTCACTTTAATTATCTCTTTTTTATTGATAGTATTTTTCGGATCGCAGTCAGTTAAACTTGTTTAATTTTTATTTACTACCACTGCACTCTAAATAACCACCCTCGAAGTATAACCCTGACGAAAAGGATTCCCTTCCGCTAAAAAAAAACAGCGGCATCCTTTGTATGTCTCCTCCCAAAGTAGTTAAAATTCATTACCTTCCCAGTAAGTACATAATGATATCCCATACAATTTCAGCAATAAATCATTTCTTCAATTGGATTGTTCTTTCTGTGTTCCACTGTAGCCCTAAAAACAAAGCACTGATAAATATCGCTAAAGAATGAAATCAGAATCAGAAATCATCTCAAATACAGTGTGTTATGTTAGGTGCATCGTTTGCCAAAATGAAATGGGGGTAAGAGGTTATAGCTCGTGTTCAAAGTCCTGGACGCCCCATTGCGAATGCACGCGCGACATATTTGCCTAATTTCTACCGTCGTTGTATTTAAACGAAATTCTTCCTTGGTCGTGTCGAAGGCCGCTTTATCGTAGAGTTTACCGATATCTGGGGTTTTGTTCTACTACCCCATGTACAAGGTATCAGTTTTTCAACCTCAAGAATCCTTTAGTCACAGTTGTCTTGAGTAGTCTCAACCGCTTCCCTGTTCTTCTTGACCTTGAGTCTCGCTGACCCGTTCTGCGAATCGGCGCGCCCGCACTTCTCGGTAAAGTTTACAGGCAACACTGAACTTTGGAGCCGATTTGTATGCTTTCGGAGTGGAAATACTAAGTCCTGTAGTTTGTGGCCTAAAGTAGCGTGGCCTCCGACTCAAGTCTGCTGGAAGCATCTTTGGGAACCTCTCGCTTAGAGTCGAGTTGGGGATTGAAAAGTTATGCTACACTAGCGGTCCGCCCCGGCTTCGCATGGGTAATTAACAAATATTAAATTTTTCATGCGGAACCCAATTTTTTTTTGATGAATAATGAATACTGATGTTGAAAGAATTTTTCAAATCGTTCCAGTAGTTTCGGAGCCTATTCAATTCAAACAAACAAACAATCAAATCTTTCCTCGTTAGAATATTGGTAGAGATAAAGTACCTACTTAAAAACTCTATGCTATTCTCTGAAATACTAAACCTTCCATTAGATAATATTTGCTGTTCGCATAGCTTAATAACTTGGAATACGAATCTATACTAATGTAGACAGGGGGTGGTAAAATTCTATCTTTTACCATAAACCAAAATTATTTTAGTCAGATGATGACTTGCAATAATTTGCTGGCAATACCTAAAATTTATGTTTTCCTCAAAAAGTCAAACACCTCTATCTCATTTTCGTTACCTTTCCAATCAATCTTAATTTCTTTTAGCGTCGACGAACCTTGCGAAGGGCAATGTTCTTGCCACTGGCATTTTATGAAACACTAGCGGTCCGCCCCGGCTTCGCACGGGTATTAAACAAAAATTTCAGAAATTATGTACACTAACACGATGGGTTTCACAGTTTTCATACGAATCCCTTACTTTTTTTAACAGCAGTGGGGTTTTTGACTCGACTCGACACTCCATAACTGACACTGGCCGTAGAGAAAAAGCACAGTGCGCTATATATTCAACCTCTTTTTCTCAGTTTCGGAGCCTATTCAATTCAAACAAACAAACAATCAAATCTTTCCTCTTTATAATATTAGAAGAGTCGAAAGTTACGATGATCGAAACGTAAAACAGAAATCTAGGCAGGTATTTTATTATAGACGATATAATTAATTTAGCTTTTTTAATTTTTGATAAGCTAAACTTGAAAGATACAGATTCAGATTCAATAACTTTATTTCTTTAGGCTTACAAAATAAGGCTACAATTTCATAGTGTAAAAAACTGAACACTTTGAATTGAAGAAAGAATACCAAAATCAAAAGAGAGTGTGTACAGTTAATCAACCTCTAAAATATAGCGTAGTCTCCCCTACTAACCCAGGGTTAGTTTGAGTTAACCCTCCCACATCAGCAAGTTAATATTTAAAAATTTTACATAAGGCCTAACTCTTGGGTCGTAATCTAACTCTGAGTTAACAGTGATGACCTAGCCTGGCACAAGTGCGTCTAAAGGCTCACTTGTTTTTCCGACTCCTTTTTGCCTAAGCTATCTCAATTACTAAACATGTTTTCTCCTATATAGTAAAATATCCTGTTCATTTCGGCTGACACGTCAATCGTAATTCCTTGCAGCTACTCTGCAAAGTCCAACACACCTACACACATACCTAAAGAACCACAGCCACCGACTTCACGCATTTAGTCATCGCACCAAGAAAAAAAGTAAAAATATCCTCATCTTGTCTCAAGGTTAAGTCCTGAACGTGACGGAGTCATAAAAAAGAACGCGAGCGACAAAGAAGGGGTTAAAAGCTCCTTCGTCCTTTGAAAAGGGAAAGTGGTAGTTACAGTATGGGTGAGAGTGAGAGATAAAAGTCCGAAGGGCAGAAAGAGATGGTTGTTTGATATGTGGATGGGTGTGAGAGGGACAGAAGAGGAACCGGTTAATTTTGAAGGGCTCGCGACTGGTCCAGAGGCTGCAGGACTTTGTTTTATGATATGTTTATCGATATCGAACGATTTTATTTAAATTGCATTTTGTTACGATTATTTGTTATTGGGGTTATTTTTGGGGTGATTGAGATATTTTGAGGATTTAAATGACTTTGTGAAAGACAATAAGGACTTCTTGTGTGAACAGAGAAAAAATTCTCTACCCTAAAATTTTCAAAGCTTGATCTAACAACTTTTTTAGTACCGCCATTTTTCTAATCGTCTGTTTCAAACTTCGTTTGTGTACTGTACCTAATAAGCTACATTTTCTATTCAAAACTATTCATATTCATTTATCAATTTCTTATATCGTATTTCAATTTCTTTTATTTAAGTTGAGATCAACCAATGAACCCCGTAGGGGTGCTATTAAGTTGGTACCAAAGTATTTAAATTGGTTTTCAAACAATCTTTTCTATTTTAGGTACCTACCTACGAGACACACAAAAATAAAATCCACATGAGAGCTGAAAAAATCACCCAGTTATGAAGACTGCATACAAGTTATTTACCATATTTAATCTAAGTTAGGCTATAACAATAAAGTCCTATCTTCTGGCTTCATAAAGGTTCAATATTTTTATATTATCACCATATTGACTACAAATGGGTTCAATATTTTAAGACTACCGATCACCCTTTTGAGCAAAACCTCTTTAATGCGCTGACAATGATCCCATTTAGCACTGACTGTCTGACTGTATCTACCCGCAAGAATACCTTCAAACCAAAAGAAAAACATCTACGAATCAAAACATCTGTAGACCCTATAATATAGCCAAAAAGACCAAACAAACTCTAATAGCTGGTGCACTTACCTCATTCACAAAACGACCAGTTAACCAATAACGTAAGGTGGAACAAAAAGTACGAGCGAGCGGTCCTGGCAGTCAATGGGAGTCCGCAGGGTTTCCTAAAGGCGGGGTCTTGGACATAGCGGCGGGATGTTGATTTGTGATAGTGAAAATAAAACTCCTTTAAAATTAACTTACGTAAAGGGCTTCTTTGTTGTTGGCTACGGCCGCGCATGTCTTCCGGTCGACCAGGTCTATTATTTAAATGGCCCCTGATCATGGAAAGGAGATCCGCCTGCGACGCAGGAGGTTACAGAATCGATTCCCACTTTGGGACAAATTTTTATACGATCTGCAGATTTTAGGTCTGGGATCACTTCTTTCTGACCAGTAGGTCAGAACGAATTGAGTTTTGAGATGACGGCTAATAGAAATTTACTAAAGAGCAGTCCATGTTGTGCCGAAGACACTGATGATCATGATGATTGCAGCATAAGAGTAAAATTCATCACAAACCAGACAAGCTTGACCCGGACCACTCTGGTTTTCAACAGAACATAATAAAGTCGGAAGACTACATAATAGCACCTAAATTGTAAAAGGCCTCAGATAACAGGACCGAATTGATTCGATCGCGAAGCGATGGCCATACATTTTCTAATTCTGAAACCTGAAAGTAGGTACTTTTGGGATAGATTATGATCATTTACATGATCGCAGCTGTACGACGTTCACTTAGATATAGGCCTCCCCCAAAGACCGCAGGTCCCGCGTTGCCTGCATTCAGATGTTTTTAGATGACAACAGTTGCTATGAGTGGCTAAAAACTACGTACCTACTGGAAAGCGCAGTAAGGATAAGAATAATGTTTATTCATTTGAATTGTTGGTTGATACGATTGGGGAAATTATGAGATGTAAAATAGATTTATCCGACGGCGACTGCTTAACCTGTGTGCAGCCAAAATAGCTATGAAGATGGAGAAAAGCGGTCGTCATAAAACGCAACCGCTTTCTCGAAAACCTCATCGCAAACCGGGAAAACGATAAAAACGACGCTCCATATTCGTGAAATGATTAAAAAGAAAAATAAAAGAAAAGGATGGCGCGGCACGTACCAAGTCGGTTTAAAAAGAAAACTATTCCGAGCGTGAATGAAAAACGCGACCGAGTAACCGTAACTTTATTATTTTTATTTTTACGTCTTATTTTCTTATTATTATGTTTATTTTTTATAGTATGTAGGTCAGGAGCGGCATCCTAATTGTGGAGCTTAGTGGGTGTGTAGTACTACGGATGTTTGGTAAACATATTTAACATTTCTTGGGTTTTGGACAGAGAAGGTCTTTTGGCATCATTATCAGTCATAAAAAATTAATGACATCTTCAAAGGATAGGTACAGATATATTTACTGCCTGGTGCGAAGGTATCTGGGCGTTTGGTAAACAAGCTAAATCACCTGATTAGCTCAAAAAGATTTGGCAAAGGGTGGCAAAGGCAATAGTCTAGCAGTGGAACAAAGGAGGCTGTACAAAAATGTAGAGTCATAAGCCTCTATCTCTATGGTTATAATATAGGTATCATAGACATAGGAAAAAGTTCAGACGTAATCCTATCAAATCAAACTTGATTCCTAGCAATGGCGGAATGACATTGAGTGTCAGTGTATAGAGAGTTGCCAACAGAAGAAAAAATTACCCACAATTTTTATAAATATTCTTCCTAATAATTGTTTACATATGAATATGTAAATTATAATGAATCATTTTAGGTACTGCTTTAGCCACGGTAATCGTGTTTATTAGTCCTACTTTTATAATTTTCAATTTACGCCAGCGCTTTATTTTTATTTATTCATTTAATTAGAACGGTCATACAACCACTTACACTAACTAATAAAAATTAATTAAAACAATAAATATCGCACGAAAGTGACAGTAAAATCTGGATTATGTTAATGAAAATAATAATTCAACAAATTATTTTTAAAATATTAATTATTAATATTATGGTGCTAACTGCAGTGAATTTGATTGTTCCCGGGATTAAATAGTAACCCCTATTTGCTAATCGAAGAAATTTCAACAAAATCTGTTTAGGCCTCTGAGTGTGTGTGCAGAAGTAACAAACATAAACACATCCAAAGTCTCCGTTCCATGTCTAATTTTAGTTTGAATAAATTATTCTTTGTGCCTTTTAACTGGCTGACAACATTTTCTGCCTGCGGCTTCGCATACGTTGTTCATATGGAAATGCCTAACCAATATAATAAAAAAAATCAAATAAAAATTATAATTATTTAAATGTACATTTGCAGCCATATCTTATGATTGTTACTGGGAAGATCAATGAAACGTTCCTAATAATGAAAAAAATATACATTATGCTCATATTCATTGTTTATTGATACATAATAAATAAAAAAATATTTATACCTACATTAAAATGCCCGAATGCTTTTACATGAAAAATCTTAATGCACACTGCATGTTACACTAGATTTAGTGGGATTCAAATTATTTTAACTATGAGATTCTTTGATAATGCGAATTCAATTTAACTTCCAATTTTCATCACCCGGAAATCTGAAAAACATATTGACTATTAGTATGCCCCACGGCTATCGATAATCTCGATATAAGATCTGCGTAGCATGATCGTCAATAAAAGTATTATCCAGACTATTTTATTATCCAGCTATTTTGGAGGTTAGCTCAAATAAAAAACAAACATAGGTCTTTCGAAATTCGTATCTCTAAAGCTAAGCTATTGTATAGATATTACAAACTGAAATTCAATATCCTTATTATATTTCGAATACTTAACACATATTATTTTATATAGCCAGAATGATGAAATGCCTATTTACCTGATTCATAATTTAAAGTCAATGAAATATGAGAATTAAAACATTTTTAATATCCTCCCACACTTACTGGAAAATTTACATGTTTACATGTTGGCAACACTGGCTAGATTTTGTGCGTATAGTTTGATTTTTATGTTGATAATAATTTTGCGTTAAATCGAAAAAATAAGTTGGTGAAATAAGAAATTTATCTACGAAATGTGATCCGGTGTTTTTTATTGACAAACGCATTGTGATTTTGGCAACATCTGACCACACAAGACGGCGTTTTTCATTTTGTTTTGATTTGTTTATATGATGTTATCAGGTTCGTGTCTATGGGCGTTATGGCGGCGACTGACATACTATTAGAATCAAAGACAGTATGTCAGAGTACCGAGTGCTTCTTTTTATTTTTTATGAGACTCCTTCCGAACATATTCATACTTTCATGATAGGTATATAACATTTTGAAGCGATAGGGGCGCTACGTGTACCGCAATCATCATGTAGTCCCTCATTAAGGGATGAAACGTTGGTGTTCATCCAACACAAACTAGTTTCGTAGTTAACCCGTTATTATTCATAATTAATTCCATATTTATTTATAAAGAAACCACTAACAAAAGTAACATTTTTACAAAAGCATGGTCTAATCTAATCTATAATCTTTCATTCATAGGCGATTATATTTTATAGTAGGTACATTGTAAAATAGTTGGCAAGGCACAAATCAATTTAAAATAGGAACTAAAATATGAATCGCCGAAAAATAGAATGAGTCTACACTCGCAAGAAAGGAGGTTTGGAAGTATCTTAAACTGACCTAGGAGGTCTATTTAACTCATTAATGTCGGTTGGTATCTAGGTATGAAAGAAAAGAAACAAAATTGATCAATAGAGTTTATTTAGCTATGTATTTATTTATATATTTATTTTATATCAATTATTTACTTTACTTACTTACGAAAATCTTTTGTTGCATTATGTTTTTTTTTTGTGTTTTTGTCTTTTTAAGTCGTTATTCTCAGTGGTTCACTCATTGCTATTTTTGCCTCGTAAAATGGCAATGATGCTGATTTTCGCGTGCAAGGTCTCTTTTGCTCTGACAAGCTATAATTATGGTGCGTCGAACCACAGAATACCAAAGTATCTTGGTTTAACTGAATGTGGACGTTTTTAGGTATTTATTTGCCTAAAACATCAACATTTTGCATCTTGATGTTCGTAATGTTCCGTAAGTAATTCCATTCAAGTGGAAGCCGTTGTTTTTGATATGATGGTGGACAACAAAATACTGTTTGGGCCTTTAAAGTTTTTTATTGGAGAAATTTACGATGAGTGAACGATTAAAATCGCTGAACAGATTTGATCTTTCAATGCAACTCAAAGAATGACTCTACCTTTTCTATTTACCATGTTCACTCTGTTCCAATAGAGTTCTAACTAACCAAGAAGCTTTTTATGAGCTCATTTGTAACGGAATAATAATGTATAAATTGATAATAACAAATGACTTAAAGTTTTACGCCATTTATGTTGTCAAAGTTCACGTCAAAAAATACGATCTTTCTAGATAACCAGCCTAGGTCTAGCTCGACGGCAGACTAACACAAACATGAAAAAAAGCAATATAGGTACTTATTGATGATTACCAAAAATGTTACCCAATTTATGTCGTCAAAGTTCTACAATACGATCCCTTTCTAGACAATCAGGCTAGGTCTAGCTCGACCGCAGACGAACACAAACATGACGACTTCAGGAACCAATCACGTCGACCGCAACCAGCTAGAAAGTGTTGTCCCGTCGCAATAACGTTGTAACAAGACGGCGACGTTTTTCTACTCTTTTTGCTTATCTTCAGACCCAATTTTACACTTTGCGTTTAGCGCCTTGCTCCGGGGATAGAGAATTGGTGTTTGTCACTGATTTTTTTTAAGCTGCTATGTTTAGGCTTATAGCAAAGCTCTTCTAGACAAGAGTGGATAAAATGAAATGAAATGATATAGGTATTTTATTTGACACGATACATAACAATTTAACATACATAAAATAACTAAAACTAGGTAGGTACCTACAAACTTATTAGTATAATAAAACTTAAAACAAAACATATACCTAGGTGGGATAGGTGTTTTCTAGACTTTCGTGATACATCGTCCGCCACAGCGACATGCGGTGACGATGTGGCGTTACTACTTCCAAATAAAATAGTGGTCAAGAATGTTGATAATAATTCTGTATAGTTGTGCTCATATACATTTTTGATGACTGGGTTTTCAGAGATAGGTAAGTCAAATAAGATATTTAATTAATAGCTAAAATTGTTATCAAATATAATGAAAATTACCGTTAAATAACCAAATTAAAAGTATTTACAATTGAAACAATTGAGCTAACTGCAGACTGTTGCAAACAATCTACAGGTGATGCTGGCTGCATTGCCTCGCTATATAGCTGCGCATCAGGCAGCCCCAGATACTGCCAGTTCACACCAGCTCTCGGGTCACACGTCGTTTCGACCAGACGTTCAGATAATGTTTGTAAAAGCCAGAAAGCCTCGGTACCCCACGGACTTAGGGTCTCGACTCCAAGAAGAAACAATTCGTAGGCTCTGAGGAAACCTGCATTATTTACGCCTCGTGAGATCCTCGTTTAAATCTGCCGCCGCACCAGCTCCCGATGATGTCCTCGGTCGGAATATGATATTTATAATTAATAAATAAATAGTATATTCCCCACGGTACATACATTTCGATTACTAGGTATTTATTATTCTGAGGTAAGTCAAATGCCTATTCGTAGCGTTTTAACTACAGAGCGGTCAAATCAGTGCTTTTTACCGAAGAATCCCCAACAAAAACAGCGTGTAATGACAATCCACCGTTAGACCGCGCCCAGTGCGGGTTCGGCTCCCGGGACGTGACCAATTACAACAGGCATTTTAATATGAAACTCATAATAATTATTTGGTAGCCTTTATTTGTGTTGATTAGAACGTATTTTATGAGGTTGAAGGGTTTTTTATTAGCTCTGTTAGAGTTATTTTTGTATAATAAACAGCCAGATTGAGACGTATGTATGTGTATAACTTTATTATTACACATAACATAAATAATACGTATAAGTACGTAAGTACGTAGTATAAGTATAAATAATACTAGGTACTTATATTAAAAATAATAATAAGATAACCGTTAGTACTTTGATAGCCTTAAAAAAACTTTCCAGTACAATAGATTAGGATTAATTATTTATACATATAGAAAGTTTACATAATTGAGTAAGGCCGCGGATTTTGCCACTTTTAAAAAAAGAAAATTGTCTCCTAGGTTCATCATAAAATAAAACAGAAAATAACAGTTAAACTGTAACACTGATCTCATAATAACTTCTTTCGGTTATCTTTTATCTAATTTAGGATATTTTAAACAGATTATGGTGAACTATCATGTTAAAACCCCAATCTGAATATTTAAGGGCCCTAATTTTAGATAAAAAAGTGATGTCTTTGATGGTAGACTACGTACTTGTCGCTTTTTTTTACCTTTATTTAAAGAGTCTACTGAGCAGTTTTCATTTATTCTAATTGTCTGATTGTTGAGATACAAGAACATGGTTTTAAACTATTGAAAACATGCATTAATCAATGATTTATAAACATTTAAACATTTGTCTCCTTTATTTCACTTCTACGTTATTGTTTTCTTCGTTACCGGTATTTCGAAACACAAGCATATAAATGTAATTTTTAGTAGAAATTGGGAATGATTATGGCAACTCCAAGTATCCAGGCCAAGAAAAAAATAAAAAAACGCCATCTTATTCGTTGACATTGCGACAAGTGGATGATCTGTGTTTCGTCAGCAAAAATCAAAAGTGTTTTTTGGTGGAATTAAAGGTAAATATCGACTTTTTAACTATTTTTTATGTAAAACTATGTGTCGAAATGGATAATGTAGATGATAGTTTATAGATTTATTCCAAATTTGGCTTAATTTAGAAATTATAACCTATAAAGCTCTTGAAAATGAAGCTTCTACGTTACTTAACCGATACTTCTATGTTACTGGTAACAAATATTCTACGTTACGTAACGTAGAAGCATTGTAAAGACTAGTGCATACTGTTAATTTCGCTAGTTATTATAAAATCGTCGGAATAAAAAAATGCTACAGAGAGGTCTTCTCAAAATGACATTTGTAGATGAGAAAAAATGATTTTCTATATTACCGATAGTTGGCGTACAAGAAAAAATATCTGTCAAAGTCATTCCCAATAAAAAATAATTTTGAAATATCGAATTTTCATAACAAATATTTTTTGACAGACTAGCCATCTGTTGAAGCCATGGGAAACCTTTGGAACCAAAAAGGTCACCTTGAAAAGACTTCGTTAGCGAAAAATGTTCATATTATTAGTGTTTAGTCTGATTGATTACAATACATAAAAATGATGCAAAAATATTTTTTTAAGGATTTATAACTGTAGAATAAACTAAGTGATTCTCGTTTCTTGTTCCTGGAATTTAAAAAAGAATGTGTTACCATTTAAAATAAAGATTTTATTATTACCGTACCCAGTAGTTTTTTTTTTATCTTAAGCATCAGTATGACATCAGCTTAACAAAACAACACCGTTACTTTCGCGTTACTTTAGTGTTACTGTAACGTAGAATATTCTGCGTTACTATACGTTACAAAGTGGCAAAATTCACGGCCTCACCCAATTACCATTGTTGCAACTCTAAACTACGGTTGTTTTGGTCCTCAAGTGTAGAGTAGCGCCATCTATTATATTATCGCTGCAAACTTGTCGTAACACTCCCTGTAAAATGTCGTAAACAGTCACCTAGCCCGCTAATCTTCTTCATTTCGCTAAAAGTTGTATGAATGTTATTTTAATATCAGGCCGTTTCTGAGTGTTGTAAGGTTTAAATAAAATAACCGTCATATTACACTCACTTTGGGTATCGTTTTCGAAACTCGGCAGCGACTAGATAACGAAAAAGAATTCCATTTCAAAATCCAAGACGGCTGACATTTTATAACGGAAAATTTACAGATTTCGATGAAATCGAAGGTCATTTTAAACACACAAGAGACTTAATACCGTATTGTATTAATTTTGTCGAAATTTCGACAATTTAGAATCAATAAAAATCTGTAAACAAACGCAACTGGTTTAAACAAATGAAGCATCCAAAGACATCAACATCACCAGCCTATAATAGTCCACTGCTGGACATAATGCCTCCCCTAATGAGCGCCATAGATGGCATCATTATTTGGGGGTTATTGCCCATAATCCCCACGCTGGGCATGCGGGTTGGGGATCGCAGTTCGGTGTAGTTGTTCTGCAGAAGGCGCTGCTGCCCGCCCCCCGGTGTGTTTCCCTTAGTCGCCTCTTACGACACCCACGGGAAGAGTTGGGGTGGTGAAATTCTATGCCGGCACCACACGGCTTTTCTATGCCGGCACCACACGGCTTCCAAAGACATATTACTCGTAATTTGATCAAGACGGAGATATTTTCACAAATTATAATCTCGTAGTTTGTCCTAAAAAATGCCAGCATTAAGGTGGTTACAGCCAGCGCCCCCTGTGTTCTCTCTTCCAAAACCTAACCTAACTACCTATATAAGTAATCATATCATACTAACAATGTTATAAATGCGAAAATGGGTGTATGTTTTTAATTTTTGTTTTAAAATTCAAATATAATACAAGTCTTGCTGAAATTTCGCTAACATGTAGGTCTAGGATAGACCGTAATTTTTATCCCAAAAATCAATTCTCATGGGATAGAAATAACGTTAGATGATAAAATAATAAGTTAGATACCTAGCTATTATAACTTGGATTAGACTTGGAATAGGTAACAAATCTTTTTAGTACTTAGGTACGTACCTAGGCCACAGATAGTATAATGGCAAATTTTTATTCTGGACAAAGGTAATATACTAGGTAGAAACATCTTATTATCATTATTAGGCAACAACATCACTCAGAAGGTAAGTTATCTCATGTATGGGACCCAAACCTGGTTTCGAGAACGTCTGTAGGTCGAATGCCCAGCATTCTAGAAGCTCATAAAAACAAAGGTCATTTTGACCCTAAAGCCTAAGTTACGACGACAGCCGTAGGTTGTAACATTGTTTTGATAGATACTTAAAATATTATAAGTAAGCAAGTAGCAAGACTGTTTAGTGAGGCACGCTTTTACAGCCCAAAATCCACATCTCGCAGGGACTCGCGTCGTCGTCGTCGTCGTCTACGGGGTGTCTGGGCCTTATTCCCTATGAAAAGGATTCCTTGTCCAAGCCGGGTGACGTCACAATGTGTTCTAAATACGATTTTGGTCGATTCTGTCCTTGTTATTATTATTATCTGTGAAACACGTTGAGATTGGCTAAAGTGAATAAAGGGCTGGGCGGCTCGCGTTCCGCAACTAGTATGTCTTCAAGATCACCATGTGCGACGTGGTATGGGCCACGAGAGTGTTAAAGGGGTACATCCAGTAACGAAATATTTATGTAATCTTATTTCACACTCCTTCGCAGTACACTCAGAAGGTACAGCTACCGAAACCAATAGAAACTATCTATCCAACTATTATGTCTTATGTATTAAATAGGTACCTACCTAGGTATATTTTTTTCTCGGAAGCATAATTTCAGAAACTTTAGAATATGTACGTATCCTACATATACCTACGTATACATATTACCGCCCTAGTAGGTAGGTAATTAGGATAGTTAAATGTACCTATCTATAATCTATTAAAAGCCGAAATCCATCTTTTTCTAATCGGTGTGAGTAACAAATAATACGTTACTTTTGTATTAGGTACAATTGGTCAGCAGCAGTTTGTCTACCCCTATAACAGCAAAGTGCACACATAAATTCCTTCTCCACCAACCTACGAATATATCCGTCGTCCGTTTAGATTGCGTTTTGTTCCTTTCCTTTTATAAGCCTAAAAACCATCCCAAAAATTATAGCTCAGCACATTTTTGGCGCACAGGGGTAAAGTGCGGCAGTTGCCATGGCAACCATGTCGTTGTTTTGCCAATCGCACAGTGTCTATTCATCCTGCTTTTGTTTTTTTTATTTCGTGAACATAGGCACAGCGCTTGGGGCAGCCACAGTGTATCTGATGTGTACTAACTATGTACCTATACTTTACTACGTAGAGGGCATTATCACTACATAATTAATAACGTGCGTCGATAATCGAAAATCGGTAGGTAGGTTTCTAAAATTTAGGCCTTATAATCTATGGTTACCCCCCCCCATTCTTCCCGTGGGTGTCGTAAGAGGCGACTAAGGGAGACACAACGGGGGGAGCAGCGAACTCTGCAGAACAATTACACCAAATCGCGAAACCCATTAGGTTATTAATGAATAACCCCCCAAATGAAAAATAACGCCATCTATGGCGCTTATTAGGGGAGGCCTATGTCCATCAGTGGATTATTATAGGCTGTTGTTGTTGTTGTTGTACTGGATAAATTAATAAATAAACCCCAAGAATGGCATCGTCAGCCACCCATGTCTTTTTTTGCGTTTAGTAATATCAAAAACCAATACGCGGCGGGTTTGTGGGTATGCTAAAATTATATCAATGATAAAGTGAATCAACTAAAATAGAATAGAAACTTTGATTTAATCGTTTAGAGACTATTTTTACTCTGGACATCTACATTGCTATGAAGTTGCCGACGTGCATTTTGTACGCTGTTCTGTGTTAAAAATGTAATATTGATAAGAATCACTCCTTGTTACTTTCTCAGCCAAGAAATAACATTATTAGTTTTTGCATTGAAAAAAATGCACAAAAATGTTGTTTTAATTTTATAATTTTGGAACATAAATACATACATGTCATATTCTAGAGTCTAGAATTGACATGTATGTATTTATAAAGGATAGGAAAAAGTCTAGAATCTAGACTTTTTCCAATATTGATGAAAATGTTTCTTGCATCGCAAACGAACGTGCACCGAACCTCTCCATCTGTCACTGTCATCTGCCAAATCCAATCCAAATAACCTCCTAACCACCTTGAAGTTAGCAACTAAATCGAATTGTTCGCGGACAGTGTTTCGCAATAAAATTTCTTTTTCAAAATATTAGAAATAGCAAAATGATATCAAGTCTCCGATCTGGGGTTCAAAGCCTGGTGGGTTTCTACAAATTTTAGGATAAATAAATAATGTTGAGAAATACGTTACATAACACCGATTTGACGTTTCTGATACACCATCGTGATTTGGTTTGTTTTCCTACTTTCAGTGGCGTGTATCCTCAAGAAGTCTTCAGACATCATCTGCTTTACAACATGATACTAATTTTGTTCACCGAGATACGCCAGAGGACAACTCAAAAATCCCTTTTGAGTTCTCAGAGCCTAACAAAAAGGTACAGCGTTCATTTGTTATGATATGAAATTTTACATTCTTCTGGCGATCTTCTTTTATTTTTGCTTCATATTTCCGAAGTAATCGAATGAAAACAAGTGAATACACACAGTTAACTGTTTTAGAATATTGTGTTAGAGTAGACTCAACATTGGTTATTTTATAGATGTTTTATAGCAAAAGTTTTAAAGTGACTTCTGTTTCTAGAGAATAGAAGCCCTCTTAGCTATATACCCCGAAGGCCACAAGCGAGGGGCCATGATCCCACTGCTGGACCTAGCTCAGCGCCAGGCAGGCGGCTGGCTACCCATCTCAGCAATGCACAAGGTGGCAGAGATACTGGAACTGCCTCGGATGAGGGTATATGAAGTAGCCACATTCTATACTATGTTTATCAGGTAATTTACAATATATTTTAATAAATAATATGTTTTAAATATAAATATATTTCAATAAAACATCCTTTGTGGATGTAGAGACCATTGACTATAAAATACAAAATAATTCAGTTTTAAATTGTTAAATTCATGTTATGTAAATATTACAAATTAGCGGTTCACCCCAGCTTTCATTGGGTATTTAACAAAAATTATTGTTAGATATATTATGATATTACTTAAAATATTACATAAATTAAATTATTAATATTTACACACACATAAGATTACATTACTGATAATGTACGATTTTAGTGGTGATAGAAATTTTCAAAGCGTTCCAATAGTTTTGAAGCCTAAGCAATCCAAACTAACAATAAAGACTATAATATAAGTATAGATTAGAAATTATTCTAATTCTGCTTGACCAAATCAATTTATATGAAAATTTTAAGAAACTTTATTTTCTGAAATTGTAGTCTACCTAGATTGTAGTCTACCTAGATTGTAGTCTACCTAGATTGTAGTCTACCTAGATTGTAGTCTACCTAGATTGCTCTTAATAATTACAAGTTTTTGACAACTTTTTTAGATTTCTCCTGCTCAAATGATTTGAGTAAGATGCAAATGCAATCTTTGTACTTTTACAGACGTCCAATTGGAAAGTACCATGTCCAAGTATGCACAACCACCCCCTGCTGGCTCCGGGGCTCGGATGCTGTCCTGCAGAAAATCATTGAAGAGACTGGCTGCCAGGTCGGAGGAAACAGCCCTTGTGGAAAGTTCTCAGTGTCAGAGGTATGTCGAGGAACATAAAAAAATGGATTTTTGTTATAATAATTAACTGTATGAAATTTAGCCTAAAGAAATAAAGCTATTAAATTTGAATCTTTTAACTAATAAATAAAAATATTTTATTACGAATAACAAAAAGATTCATATTTTGAAGGAGGGTTTTTGTATCAGCTTTGCGCCTGAGCGAAGCCGGAGCGGCAGCCTTATTGTCTAACTTGAAATCCATTTCCAGTGAAATTTAAACCGATTACCAGTTGTAGACCCAGTCAAAATGTTGTCGGTATTGTCTAAGGTATTCAACTGGTCTTCGGTTTCTGCTATTTACACAATACGAAAGTGACAATCGAAGTCCAGGCTAGGTTTGAAATGCCAAACTGAAACCGATTACGATTACCAGTTGAGTTAGACAATAGAGCCGCCGGTCGCTGGTATATTATAATTCTACCGCGCGTATTTTATTAATCTTTTGAAATGTTTAGTTATCACTATAGCCATAATATTCATATCAGTATGATGTGATTTTCGTTTTTATAAATTTCTTAAATATCTATTTTCAGGTTGAATGCCTAGGCGCCTGCGTGAATGCACCTATGGTACAAGTAAACGATGATTACTATGTAAGTTGAATTCCATTTCTCATGCGGATATTACAAGCAAAAGTCATTTGCCACAATCCTACCTTTTTATATGAACCCAAATTAAAAGAAACGATTCTATCGTTTTTTTAACAGGTGCTACTTTTATCATCGAAGAGAGTTACTATAGAAAGTGTACCCAAGATATTAAATATACTGGGAAAAAGTTATTTTTAACCCAATATTTTTTATATTCCCAAATGCTCCAAAAGTACCCGTGAACATAGGTCAATAGAAACCTAGTTAATAAAAAATAATTCGATGTATACTATTTAGTTTTCGAAATATCTTTGCCGTCAGTTTTATTCAAAACTGCGGGCAGAAACTACATAGTTCCTTTATGAAATTCAGGCTTCACCAGATAAACTTCTGAATCCGATGAAGCTTCATCAGAAGAAGCGAAATCAAGTGATTTTTTATTTCGTGGTGTAGTAGTCAGCGCACTTCCTGATGGAGGGTCGCGGGTTCAAGTCCTGCCAAAATCGAATTTTTTGGAATATTATTCAATTTCCTAGAGATTACCCCATTGCGAGGGCTTACGCACTATAATAACAAAATCTTCAACACAGATTACTTGTTATTGTTACTTATTTATGAAACTCATTTCAGGAGGACCTAACAATTGAAGACACAAAAGAAATAATCGACAAGTTAAAGAAAGACGAAAAGCCCAAACCAGGACCAAGGTACTTTGTCTTATTACTTGAAGACGAAAGTCAATTTTCCTCTACATATTCGATATAGCCTACATATTAGAGGTAGCACTCTATGTCAAGAATAATCCACATCTGTTTCTCCGATTATCTGACAATGTGTTTAGAATAATATATAATAGTCAAGTAATGTATAATAGTCCACTGCTGGACATAGGCCTCCCCTAATGAGCGCCATAGATGGCATCATTATTTGGGGGTTATTGCCCATAATCCCCACGCTGGGCATGCGGGTTGGGGATCGCAGTTCGGTGTAGTTATTCTGCAGAAGGCGCTGCTGCCCGCCCCCCGCTGTGTTTCCCTTAGTCGCCTCTTACGACAACCACGGGAAGAGTTGGGGTGGTGAAATTCTATGCCGGCACCACACGGCAATTTGTAAATTTGTAATATAATTTGTAAATGTTACTATAATATTGACGATTTTTTTCAATGATAAATTTTAGGTCATGTTTAATTAGTGCACGTCATTCTCAAATATTTTTGCATACCGACATAATATGCGGGTTCAATTCCCGCCTCGGGACAAATGTTTCGACGATCTGCAAATATTTGTTCCGGGTGTTCTGGTCGTTGGTATACTAAAAATATTATACTTATATGTATTGTATTAAGTATATATCAGTCACCTTGTACCCATAACACACGCTCTGCTTAGCTTAAGGCGAGGTATTCCTGCAGCTGTAGGCATTTTGTCCTGTCTAAAGTTGCGCGCGAAATACTTAGCGCAGATGCAGCGCCAACGACATAGTATAGAAATAAGCAGTAGCATAATATTATTTCACTTTAGAAACGCTGTTGCTATGATCAAACTTTGTTAATAGTTTTCAGTTAGAGTTTCGTAAATAAATGAAGTTGTTACAACTTCATCTCTATTTATGTTTCTTAATATAGATAATGAATTAATAATAAAGTAATTGATCCCAAGATAACCAACCAAACCAAGAACGCTGAAAAACGTCTGGACCAGACCAACAAAAGGCATAGTTAATTTCCGAACTTCGTTTTTTAAGTACCTACAAAATTTGAAATAAATACCTACTCAAATAAAGAAGACAAAGAAGCAAATAGAGAACATTCGCTTCTATGATTTAAAATTTTGTTTGAAATAAATTCAAAGAATAAAGGGTATCAAATAAAACAATTATAATAAAATATTATTATTTTCTCAAAATTCTCCAATATTCAATTCTAGCGTGCTTGTACCCGGTTAGTGGCTCAGGAGATGATAAGGCTATGGACATCACATAATTATTTTTTCCATTTGTGGTAAGGCTAGGAAGTCTATAATTTACATTTTCATCTTGAAATCACAACGATATTCGGATCGATGGGTTCGAACCTACAATTCTTTTTTCGACCTTTTTCAACGTATTTTACTTAGTATGAAACTTAGGCGATTTTCAAAACCTGTTTTGAATTGTCGAATTCCATACCTTTGATTTGAATTGCTCACAATGAAAAAGTCTCATTGTATGAAAATTTGTTTTATGACCATATTTCAAAAAGTTTAATTTTTACAGACTTCTCTATATTTTTTCTGTAAATTATAAATCTATATCTACAAACGCATAGTACATTTTACATCGATCACTCTGCAATCTTCGGAGATAGGGGGTTGGTGGGGGAATGGTTAATTTTTTGACCATTTATTACATTTCACATCGATCGCTCTGCAATCTTTGGAGATAAGGGGGGGAATGGTCATTTATTCGACCTTTTTCTAAATATTTCAAAAAGTATAAAATTCATCAAAATTTCAAAATCTGTTTTGGAATGTGCAAATTGAAACCTTTCATTTGATACCCCATTCGACTCTGTAGGGTCCCATTTCAATATTCAATTTCAAAAGAACAATGGCAGAATTTGGTCTGGACTTTTTTTTGCGTCCATGGATCTGATGTATATTAATCAAATTAAATAAATTTTCTACGATTTTTCAATTATTCACACCTTCTCGTAAAGGCCGGAGTTATTTTATGATATTTAAAAGCTTATCAAATGATATTCGAATTAGGTACATTCGAAATGTTACCATTTTATTAGTGGTGCGGGTACAATTATTGAATGCAATGTATCAATTGTCTTTGATTTGTCTTTGATAGTGTCATGTTGTCAGCAGTTGTCTGTCAAGACCTCGTCAAGACGCCACAGAATCTAGAACGTAGTGGTTTTATTCTCTTTGACAGAATCCTTCCGAGACTGCGGCGTTTTTCATCTCTGCTGTGTTTTGTGTTTATATTTTGGTTTTCTATTTATTTTTACCCGAATTACGGAAGCCACAGGCGACGTATGTAACACCCGACCTGGACTGTTTATGGACTGATTGATACTGCCCTGTGTCTGGCTAGTGCGTGCCCTTAGGACTCCGATATTGTTGTTTTGGGTGTTCTGGGCATTTTCTATGTAAAATAAAAAAATATCTATTAATGTAGGTATACCGTTATATATTGTTTTAAGTAGGTATATAAGTTATCTAGTAGGAACTCATAACACAACACAACCTCCTTAGCTTCGGGCTAGATGATGCTGTGTGGATTATCCAACATTATTTATTAAAATCCTCAGTTTTTTTGTGTTTACGGGGCAAGTAGGTACATTTTTGTTAATACGCGCCCAGCTTTCGTAAACATACAAGAAGTTTAGAATTTGTTTTGCTCATTTTGTTTATCATTTCTCATTTCGAATATTTAAGGTGGCGTGGTCTAATTGATAAGACCAAACCCAAGACCAAACCACATTATCCATTTCTTTATGATTTGATTTCAATCTGCGATGTTTTATAGACAAATATTGTTTGATGTTCATTCATAACCAAAAACTTCAAACACTGAAATCTTTTTTTTCCGGCTTTCCCCAAAGAAAATAGTCTCATTTATAGATTCTGGAGCTAACGCCAAATCTTTTAACATTTTTTTCATTACGGGACGCTTCAATTTGATCCCAGACAATTCTTAGTATGGAGACCTGCCATTGTTCTTTGTACCTACTGAAAATCTTTATTTTGATTTTTCATTTTTTCATTTTTGCCGACCAGAGCGAGGTCGGCGCATTCTGCAGTGTTCGGGGAACTTCGGGAGGCTCGGCCGTCCGAGAAAGCCCGAACACTGCATCGATATGCTGCACACTTCGGGCTGCGTTTATTCAATAACTATTCTTACTCTTTATCTGTTTATATCAATTAGGTACCTTAGTAGTTTAAGACACAAAAATTTTGTTTTATCACTCACGTAATAAAAAACGTAAAGTATGTAACCAGAGGAATGTAACATTCGAGTCAAATCCTCAAGGGCTTAACGAATGTTAATATTTAATAACTAGAATAAGTTTTTCAAGAATAAATAAAATAAAAAAAAAAAAAAAAATATTTTCATAATTCGCCGCCCCCACCGAATACATAATATGGTAACCGACTATTACTATAGAAGTGTTTTTATTTGAAATAATTGTTTCTGAGGTGCGATTACACCTTGTGAATTTTTTTCAGGCAAATCGTACGAGTAGTTCTTGAGATAGGCTTTTTGTAATGGGTTTTACTTTTTTATTAAACGAAAAATAAAAACAACTCTTTGATCCGAACAACATCGCAACAGGTTAATACTCACTCCTCGATATCTCGCTTTTTATTGTAAGATGTGATTGCGGTTTTATTCGGGAAAAAAAGATAAAACTTATTTTACGTAAAGTAGAAAACGCTCTTATTCATGTTTTAATTGCAGTTTTTTTACTATATAATAATTTAAAAAATCTGAAAACAAGCAGCGGAGCCATAATAGAAAAAGAATATAGGTATAGCGCACGGTTTAATTATTGAATTTTTCATCTGAGTCCCTAACTATGGTCATCACGGAAAATTTAGCATTTTAATGATAAAAAAAAAATTCAAATCGGTCCAGTAGTTTCGGAACAATTTAAACAAACAAACAATCAAATCTTTCCTCTTTATAATATTAGTATAGATAAAAGAAACCTATTAACATGTAATAAAATTATAGATTAAAAACTAGAGGTTAGCAGCTCGGGGGGAGTGCCTTGCCTTAGGCGGCCTTATCGCATTGGAGTTTTTACTTTTCATAACCTAAAACGTCTTTGATTTGATGGTAATCGATATCCATGTGTAAAATCTGCGATAGTAAACTTTCAGCCATCTTGGATTTGAAAATGGACATCTTTTTCGTAATCTACGTGTTTGATTTAGTCGAAAACGATACCCATATAAGTGGGTGTTAGGTCACACAGCACAGCTCGCTTCGCTCGCCGTGCTGTTCCTCTTTGTCGCATTGCAGCTCGCTTCGCTCGCCGCAGTGCTTCACCCGCTTGCTGGGAGAGGGGGGTCGTGGGGGTCACAGCACGTCTCGCTTCGCTCGCCGTGCTATTCTCCTTAGTCGCATTGCAGCTGGCTTCGCTCGCCGCAATGCTCCACCCGAAAAAAAAGGTCAAAATTTGGCCAATTTTCGGTTTTTTATAAAAAAAGAGGGTCTGGGGGGTCATAGGGTTCAAACTTTTTTTGGAGTTCAAAATGATTTCTTCTCCTCTACATAACTGTGAAAAAATTTTTCTTCTAGGTCGATCCGTTTGGGAGATACAAAAAGGGGGGGTGAAAATGTGGGTGGAGGGGGGGTGATTTTTTTTTATTTTTCAACACTAGAAGAAACCTTCTATACGACTCCGCAATCCAAATTTTTCTATAACGACTATTTCCGGTAGCAACTTCAAAAGGGGGGGTCTGGGGGCAAAGGGAGGGGGGAATTTTTGCCTGCCTTTGAACTATTTGACCCCCTCTATACAACCCCACAAAAAATAACATTCAGTATGGCTCTGTTTGGGAGCCCCCCTAAAGGGGGGGGGGAGAAGGGGCAAATTTGGAAAAGTCGGAATTTTCCTTAGGTCCCCCCGATGCCCTCTATACGATTCCGTAAAAAAAACCATACCTATGATGGTGGAGGGGGCTCCACCATCAAGGAGAACAATTATGTCAATGCTTTATAGATATATAAAATGTTAATGTAGTTAACTAAATATTATTGGCTTCAATAAATCATTCCAGTAAGTAGATAATATATTTCTAAACTAGAACAATAACCTTTATTAATTTTCTGCCTTACATACCGATGATTTTATACTATGGCACTACGACCGTCACATATCATGTCAAAGGTTGAAGTAAAATTGAATCTAACGCCATTGTGTCAGAGACTAAAATTGCATAACAAATGAAACATTTACGTACTTCATAAATTAGCGGAAAAATTGACATAGGTCCGTCGTCTGTAAGCGCCAGAGCGCGACTGATCGTGTCTGCCAAGCCACCACGCTTGTGAATTTTGTAGTTATTTCAAAATAGTGATTTTGAAAATCATTTTATCAGGACAAACTCTGCGAATTTGTCTAGAAATAGTTACTGTCTTTAATTGAGTACAAAAAAAAACTTAAAATATCACATAGTTTAGTCATAATATTGAAAAAACATTTCAAAAAGGGGTAACTTCGAGATTTTTTTTTCCCGAGCGAAGTTTATAAAATCTTGTATCTGAATGCGAATTTGACTAGACTAAATCCTTAACTATTACATATCTTTTTTACAGAATTTTTAATCAGTATTCCTACATCTCAGATGGTTTTGAAAACCACAAAAGTGCGGCCTCTGTTGGCCTACCTGGCCTTAAGGCTAGATGATGATCTGTGGCCAACATTATTATTTATTGTATTTATCTAGTGTGTTATTTGCAGGAGCGGCCGTTTCGCTGCGGAGCCCCTTGGAGGCCTAACTTCCCTGACAGAGGAACCTACAGGACCAGGCTTTGGCCTTCAGGATGCCCTTAAATGAACTTCACTCATTTATAAATAGTAATTTAATAAATCACGTTAGATCATGAAATTCTTATAATTTGTTTAATACCTAGCTAGGTACAGATAAATGTGATGATGTTTGATCCGAAATAATCCTTCTAAACGTCGTGTGAGGGAGCTAGTGAGTATCTAGCGCAGAGCATCAACATTGTCATACAGCGAAGCAATGCAGCCAGCGTCTTGGGGACGCTTCCGAATGGCATTGAATGGAATCAATTGAGCAACGTGTACCTCTATATTAACAACAACAACATCAGCCTATATCAGTCCACTGCTGGACATAGGCCTCCCCTAATGTGTGCCAAAGGTGGCGTTATTTAATCTGGGGTTATTGCCCATAATCCCCACGCTGGGCATGCGGGTTGGGGATCGCAGTTCGGTGGAGTTGTTCTGCAGAGGGCGCTGCTGCCCGCCCCCCGGTGTGTTTCCCTTAGTCGCCTCTCACGACATCCACGGGAAGAGTGGGAGTGGTGAAATTCTATGCCGGCACCACACGGCAAACCCAGTCCATCCATCAATAAATAATGCTACTTAGATAATCCACACAGCATCATTTAGTCCATGGCTGATACAGGGACCTAATACATTATTGATATTTTTTTCATAATAATACGACCCAGAACGAATCTGCAGATCAAACATTTATCCCGAAGCGGAAATCGAACCCGCTACGACGACGTCAAGTTGTTATTTATTCCTTTCAGTTTCCTTTGTAATAATTTCTTCTCCTGGCGGATATAATCTTCGGTGTATCTTACAGTGCAACCTAGGATCATCCAGCCTATGTTAGTCCTCGCCTTTTGACTAACTCTCCTACAGGGCCTCTGTGCTGTTGGCTAATCGCCCCACGCATGCCTCTCAAACATTACAATATGACCCGAGAATATGGAAGTGATAATAATAAACCTCACTGATGTTTCATTTGCTACATTACAAATTCTTTTAATAATTTGTTTTAATATCTAGTATATCAAGACATGAATGAATGCCGTTGGGGCGCTACAACACAGTAGTATTTATCTAGGTATCTACTTATGACGTGTTTTACTATTTAAAACTAAGTATTATTACCTGCATCATTTTATTAGGTACATCGGCAGTAGGTAAGTAATTATGGTTGGCTGAATAATACCTATAGTAGTTTGTATCATTATGATTTTATTTCTAATCATATTAGGATAGGACATAAAATCACGTTTCATTTAACCAACAATGATTTACGAACATCCCTGAAAGAAATGAATGAACCTATCTACCTATGTAGATATCACATTTTGCTGATAACGCAATCGTTAGATTAGATTGTGTTTGTAAAGAAAGCGATAGCAGATAGTTATTCTGTGGCGATAGCTTAGTTAGTATTAATATCTATTAATATTTATTCTGCGATACGTGGGTTACTACATTATTATAGTTTATTAATATACGAAAATAATATTATGTTTTGATTATAATGCACAATGGAAACAACAGCACGTACGGTGTGTTAATTGTTTTGCTGTGTTTGCAGTGCAGTGAAATGCCTACTAATGCCTGTTACGGATAATATTGCTCTAGATTTCCCGTGTTCTTGAAGTGCCAAGTTGGGTGTACCAACTGTAGGTATAATAAGTACCAAAAATATCTTCTTAATACCTTATTAAAGTTTGTGCTAAGTGCGAGTATGAGGGAAGACTCGTGTGATTTAAAAGATGTTTAGACGAAATTACAAAAATGGTGATAGAAATCAGGATTATGCTTCAGTGCTCCTGTGGGATAACTGGGATGACAAGAAACCAGAGACGGATATCAAACACGTGAGTACCTTACCTACCTAAATTACCACCATTTTAAGTAGGTAATGTATCTAACACTAACACCCATTGCAAGTAAGTTGTAAAGTCACACGTAGTACCTGGTGATTGTTACCTACTCAAATAGTCTAATGCGAATTTATATTTAAATCGATGTTGCGAATAATCCTATTTCACAGTACTGGCACCTACATAAGCGCTAGGTAGAAAGTCCAGCAAAACCAAGTTAGGTAGGTACCTACCTAAAATGTGTGTTTGTAGGTGTTCGTATGGAAACATTGTTACTTCGCGGGTCCAATGCAACAACGCGTTTAGGTTGCTGTTGCGACTACCGCGATTCTGCGGTGCCTCGGCCATGTTTGCCCAGGCACGGACACGTTCGATGCCACCTGGAGAAAAAAGTCAGCCTCACTTCTCAGGAGAATCCGCGGGAGTAGTAAAAGCATCCTGACAGCGATAGCTCTAAATTTGACTGCCCCATAATTTATAATTTGGTCCAAAGGACTAAATCATTGTTAAACTTTAAGTAGGTACCTACTAACCCCGTAGTTGTATGTAAGCCTTTTTTTTTCTTTGTCGGCGAGGAAATTCATTTACGAATAAACTGGTCTGGGGTGGACCAGAATTATGTGGGACTCGACGCCCTGAGAAGGACGTAGTACCACTAAAACCTCTCCGGTGACCCTCTCTCGCCATTATTTGCCGAACCACGGGAACATAATAAACCTTCCGCGGCCAATAAACCTTCCAGCCTACTAAACACGTTGGACTTTTCATTGTCTTGATAAATAAATTGAATTGAATTGAAATTTTACATCTTCATACAATGTAAATAGAAATACTACTGTTTAAGTACGGAGTAGTATTCCTGACGTAGAGTAGTACTGAACGGAAGAATATAGTCTCTGTAGGTATAATAGTCTCGTCTAAGTTCTACCTAATCAGAAAAAGATACTTTTTATATACGGAACACTGCATGCGAATCCGCTGGCAGAAGCTAAATTAGGTGGCGGCAGTTGGTATGATCATGAATGAATAGGTATGAAACAAAGAAAGCCACGAAATAGAGACCAGACCATTAAATCATCTAAAACCAAGTACCTACTTAACTACCTGTATATTAATAAGTACCTACTCATACTAATTAAGTAATTAATCTCCAGGTCTCGAGTCTACGTACCGTACCTGCATGCAAATGCAGAAAATTAATACATATATTATATAAGTTTTTAAATAATCTTATTTGGTTATTTATTTGTATTTTTCTTTCCGGTTTAGATTTTGTTTTCTATTGATTCAACAAAATTGTTTTTGATACTTATAGCGACATCTAGTAGCAGAATGTAGAACTAAAGCTAAATTCATCATTCGTTTTTTTTTCTCCTATATCTTACTTCACTGTCTTTACCGCTTTGAAATGTCACTGTCAATTTCAAAGGCCACTGCTGACGTCTTGGTAGAACAAACATTTTAGAATTGATTTGATGCGTCAGTCGGTGAAATTTCGTGGGAGCTTTGTGTCGTCTTTCCGTGTGTGAAAAATGTCTTTCGAGGCCTAATTATAAACGGCAGGTGTTGAACAATGAAAAGCAGCCCCTCTCGTAAATATGAAAATTTTTCCAGCGACCAGGGCAAAGAGACGGATAAACACTCCTTAGACAGCCAAGACACGGCAAGTCTGGTGAGTCTGATACCTTCGAGGATTATTGATTTTGTTTATGTACTAGACATCTTAGGTCCTATTGATTAGGTCAGTTGTTTCATGCGCCTAATGAACAGCTTGCTGTTATTGTACGTTTTCTGTACAAACGTTCTTTAATCCCAATATTAACAGCAGGTATGGTCTGAGGAAAGGATTTTAAAGCATGCGCGTTTCAGCGACCTAAATTTATTTTATAGACAAAGAACCAAACAGTCTCTGGGTTCTCTAAAAATGTGAAAATCCTTCGCCTTTCTTTAATATGCCACCTCTGCCAAATCACTTTCATTTGCAATCATGTGGTGTACTTTCTCTGCTACTTGGAAAAACGCAAGTGATTTGCACTCATTTATTAAAAGATTCACTGAATCATTTCATAGTTTCTTGAATAAATATCATCTTTATTTTCTTTACAATGCAATAACTTTGATCTATTGAAACCATCACATAGGATGTATTAAATAGAAAAGTGTAATTAGGCTCATTCAATGAAAGGCATCCTATTGCCACCTTTTCTGTTAACAAATACATTTTTCATTGCCTTGAAACAATTCATCCCAATTAAATTTATACATACTATGATAGGTGAAAATATGTAGGTAATTAGTAAACATTAAGACAAGACAACTTAACAATTTAGCATGCTACCCCTTGCATGTCATGAAACATTAAATAAATGATACTAGGCCATGTGTTGTTTATTTTAAGTAATCAAATAATAATTGCCAAACAATGTAACATCTGGTTTCAAGCTACAAATATATACAAATATAATAGTTACCTCAACTTTAGATACATTTTTAAAGATTATTAATAAGTACCTAAATAATAATATTATATTGGCTGAAGTCATGGAAATAAGATATAATACATGTTTTATTCTATAATAAACAACACACAGTCTTAATCATAGTTGAAGACGATAGAAGACGGTAGACACCTGACTATTGTGGAAATACTTGTGTCTTGTGCCTTCGCTCTTTTACATTTTACATTATTTATAAGTTTAGAAAACATTATACTTAAGAAAACATTGCAAAACAATAAGTATTAATGAATAGAAGAATAACCTAACATTCTAAACTTACTCAATGTCATCACATTATTGTGTTAATGTTAGGTATAGAAAACAATTAATAACACTCATAAGTGTGAACAGTATTTTAATATGTAGTTAATAAATAATGCTGAACAATACCCTCAGTATCATCCAGCCCCAAGCTAAGCTAATCTTGTGTTGTGGGTATGGGATGACTGATATACTTTACACAATTAGTTATATAAGTACATATTTATAATACTGACGACCTCTGTGGCGCGGTGGGCAAAGGTCAGCCTGCGAATCAGAGGATTCGCGTTTGATTCCTGCCTCGGGACAAAGATTTGTACCATCTGCAGGTATTTTTAGGGTGTTCTGGTTGTTTTCTATATATAATAAAAAAATATCTATCTATTTAATATATTGTTTTATTTATATCAGTCATCTAGTGCCCATAACTCAAGCTCTGCTTAGCTTGGGGCTAGGTGATGCTGTGTTGATTGTCCAGCATTATTTATTTATTTTATATTGCATAGGAAATACACAGAACACCAAGCAAATATTTAAACACATATTTGTAGATTGCACAAACATTTGATGGAAGGTGGGAATCAAACCCACAACATTTTGCATTGCAGCAGGACTTTCTAGCACACCTCGCCCCTTCTGTCCTCAAAAAATAAACAATGTAGATTATCAGTTTATAAACGTATCCATTATATCTGATGTCAAAAAAAATACTGCTATTGTTTCCATAACTTGCAGGTGTTTTTCTTATGCAGAATATTTTATTTTATGATTAAAACAAAGCAATCTTAATACTCTCTTGTTTGCTGTACTAAAACAGCCAAGCTGAAGATAGGGTAAAACACCCTACCTTGCTCATTGGAGTTGCTTTGTCCAGCTGTGGACAAACAGCCTGGTGATGATGTTTAGATAAATACAGAGAAGTATTTTACCTACATTGTGTACAATAGTGATTTGATTTTGGTAGATATTTTTAAATTGAAACTTGGCTTAAATCCACAAATAATTTGTTTCAAAGGATGGATCTCATGCATTCTTATTTTAAATACCATTTGGCGGTTTTTGCTTATCTTTGATAAAGTTTTAGTAGGTAAAATTCTAAATCATTAATTGAGTAAACAATGTTACTATTCTAGAAAATCTGTTGATAAAAGTCCGGTTTTTAGGGTTCCGTATCCAAAGGTTGAAAACTGGACCTTATTACTATGCCTCCGCTGTCCGTATCTATCACACGTCTAATAAAAAAAAACAGTTTTTAGGGTTTCTTGTGCTAAGTAAAGTCATTTATTTCATCTTTAAACTTATACAAAGCACTTAGACTTGGTAATTTTGTACAACAGTACGGAATCTTTCGTGTGCGAGTCGACGCGCACATTCCCGGTTTTATTTTCGAATAGAAACATAATTCTTGACCTATTTAGTGATAACCATATAAAAACCCTTATGTTACTTTTGTAGAACCTGGTCTCTGATAAATTATTTCTCTTTCCGCCCTTAGACATTTTGATCGAATGCGAGCGCGTTAAATATTCATGCTTAAATCTGGCAACTAAGTAAAGACCTCTAGGGTTTTTGTTCAAATTATTTGGGTCCTATAGAAAGACTGCTGTGACCTCTCTGCACATAATATGCCATCATGATCAGCAAACTGATCCTCCTTGATTTTTGATCATCATCATCACCAGCCTATATTATAGTCCACTGCTGGACATAGGCCTCCCCTAATGAGCGCCATAGATGGCATTATCATTTGGGGGTTAATGCCCATAATCCCCACTCTGGGCATGCAGGTTGGGGATCGCAGTTCGGTGGAGTTGTTCTGCAGAGGGCGCTGCTGCCCGCCCCCCGGTGTGTTTCCCTTAGTCGCCTCTTACGACACCCACGGGAAGAGATGGGGTGGTGAAATTCTATGCCGGCACCACACGGCCCATGATTTTTGATGCTGGATAGCAATTTTCTATGTATTATTTCTGTTATGACTGTTTTACTATGTTATTATTCTTTGTGCATAAATAAGATACCATGACAGAATAAATTTGTAATATTCACGGATGCATGGTTTCGAAATGTGAATAGAGAACCCTAGCAAGAGCGACAGTCAATTTATTTCTTAATTGCGCGTTCACTGTGGCCATGACTGTGCGTCTGTCAATTCTCGGAATATTTAACGTGAATATTTGTGAGTGAGTCATTCATTGTTATCCATTTAAACCCCGAGTAAAAGGGGCGGTCTTTAGACTTGTTTTACTTAAGTTAAACGCTCTGCTTATGGCCCCTCTCTGGTTATCAAAGAAGTTGACACGGTAATCAAAATCTTCAGGTATAAAAATAAGTAATCGTTTTACTGTTGAAGTTCAATAAGTGCGAGTGCATTATCGAATAAATGGGACAGCCCGTTCCTCAAGCATTGCAATCGAATATTGATGAAGTTTCATTCATCATTAGGCGATTGCTTGGCGATTTATTAATAAGACTTTTTTTACAACACCATGGTGGCAAAAATGCATCCGGCCCGCCTGATAGGAAATGGGAACTCCTGTAAAATGGGGACATTACACGCGCGTTGCCAATCCTTCAAGTGTCTTAGAAGTTCGAAAGACCCTTTTTTAAACCCCATGTTGTGGTCCTGACGGAAAACCTGGGCACTTTAATCTTAAACTATATAAGCCATTTTTCAAAACTTGCTATGTTTAAAAATTTAAGTAGCTTATTGCTCAACTCAACTAAGTAATATATCCATTGCTTTATAGGTTCTTTGGTAGAGAAGGTCAGAACTATTAACGATCAATCAATAGATGGTTCTCTCAACGACCAATCAATAGATGGTTCTCTCAACGACCAATCAATAGATGGTTCTCTCGCTCTGTACAACATCCATATTAGATTTTGCAAAGAGCGCCACTCTTGTTAAACGTACTTTTTGATCTTCGAAAATTCGTATATGTATACTTCAAAAAGTATATTTGCTTTGAGATAATATTATATAAAGTAAAGTCATCATTACGAGTCCGGACTTACTCACTGTAGAGTGAAGGCCTTCTCAATATAATAAAATGTTAAGAATAATACAATAAACTAATCTACTGAGCTACAAATAAACATAACATAAATGGATAGGCGAAGAACGTCACAGTAAACTTCGTCATCCATCAAGTAGAAACAGTACTACAACTATAAAATAAGTAAGGACTTAATCGAGATAAAAAAATCTTTTTAGAATTAATTACTGTACCTACTACTAATCCGTGGGGTACCGAGGCTCTCCGGGTTTTCAAAAATTAATGAGAATCTGGTCGAAACGACGCGGCGACGTACCCGAGAGCTGGTCAGTATCCTTACCTTCCGACGGGGTAAAAAGTACCAGGCTAACATAAGTAACTAGGAGTTATTGTTGCAGCATTCGGGCGAGGGCGGGCGGCGGCCCAATCCGGGCGCCGGCGACATGTGGATCAGCGCCGTGGAGAGTTCTATACTCTCGTGGGAGGAGGTGAGTGCTACTGTTTTCTTACCTCCTATTGTTTATGGTTGCCGAGTGAGTTTGCATAACTGCTACAGTATTACTTCAATGTTAATGAGGTCGTTCGCGGTTGTACCTACACCAAAGCGTTGTTGGATAAAGTTTGTAGGTATGATTGGTGCACAAACTACTGAACAGATGGAGCACAGATGTATAGTTATTCTGCCCTAGGACCTTAATACTTAGAACGTACATCTGCGGTTTGTACAATACATTTACAACGACTAGATCCAGTCCGTGCAAAAGTTCCTCCGATAAGAAGTTTTGGCGTGCAAAATTACAAACATCAATCCATATAAACTTTTACTTTTAGTTGTAATATTTTGTGTGATGATTCCGCTGTTTTACAAGTTCTGTCTTTGTTTGGGATCTTTCTTCGGGATGGTAAAACAATCTCACAGAAACAAATTGCTGTTGTTATTTGAGATTCTTTGATGGATGAAAAGTTTTGGTGCAGCCGCTTTGTTACACCCAACGCCAACATCCCCCAAGGGTTAAAAATTAATGTCGTTGTTAAGATGCCTAAAGATTTTACTTTAGTTATTGTTTACTGTAATGTTCTTAATCTACTCCTAATCATCACTAATGGTAATTAGTAACAATATTAGTTAGTAAAAAATACAAATAAAATTCAATTATAAAACCAATCCGCCGTGTGGTGCCGGCATAGAATTTCACCACCCCCACTCTTCCCGTGGGTGTCGTAAGAGGCGACTAAGGGAAACACAACGGGGGGCGGGCAGCAGCGCCTACTGCAGAACAACTACACCAAACTGCGATCCCCAACCCGCATGCCCAGCGTGGGGATTATGGGCAATAACCCCCAAATAATGATGCCATCTATGGCGCTCATTAGGGGAGGCCTATGTCCAGCAGTGGACTATCATAGGCTGTTGATGATGATGATGATAAAACCAATAGCATTTTTGTCCCATAATTAGCGCCATAGATGACATTATTTATCATTTGGGGGTAATTGCCCATAATCCTCCACGCTGGGCATGCGGGTTGGGGATCGCAGTTCGGTTTCTGCTACCTGCCCCCTTGTGTTTCATTTATAAAGGGATATTTACCATGAGTTGAGTTTGGGCCTTTTCTTTATTCAAGAATTTACAGACAGTGACGATACCCACCAACAGCTCGCCACAAATCCTGCGGGTTTATTATTATTATATTTCAGTTATTCTTCTCGGCTGTAAAAGCCCTGGATGAGAGTTAAAAATAATCATCAGAGCTTATAAACATAAACAACAATTCTTGTTAATCTGCATTGGAAAGGCAGCATGGCTATAAATATCTTTATTTATAGCTTTTTATTACAGCGAGTTTTAAAGCTATTACATAGAAAGCGGGTTTTCATGGGAATTGCAGCTTACCTCCTTGCCTAAAAACCTAGAGAATGTTTCTTTTGTGACAAACAAACAATCAAATCTTTTATTAATAACAAAATAATATTAGTATAGATGTAATTTCAACCAATGCGCTGATAAGTCATGAATTTATCGAAACTGAATCGATCAGTTTTTTATGGTAGACGGGGCTAGGCATTACAGTGAGCACTGCATTGTTCTAATCTAGATGACAATGATCACATAACATCACACGAGCAATCTGTTTGTTCGGTCTATCAACGAAAACATGCTCAGAAATAATAAATCAGCATCGCCCGGCCCTAGGGTCAACATCAACGTTTTCTGTGTAAATGCGTCCGTGAGTTATTGCGATGGCTGAAACTGTGAAAGGAAGCCCGCATTCGGGAAATGTTGGTTTGTTTGATACCAGAAGTCTAGCATTCTGTTTAAAAGCTGTTCTGTGATTTCATTTATTTTTGGGATATGGATATAGCGAATGTAATGCTATAAATTTTCAACAAACTTGTCCACGAGAATTATTTTGCACATCAATGTATATTGGTCAAACATGTTGACTCAAAAATCACTATTTGTCACCTTTTTACACATGTTTTGCAAATAAATGACTTTTACTTTTAATTAAGAGTAGCAGCTATACTAACCAGTTTTGGTTAAAATTATTTTTATTTTGTACGGAGAATGAGCCTTCAGTGCGCCCATAAATCCTTGATACTAATGAGAGGATTGCATTAGTATTTGTCCCTCAAATTAAAAAGTACGACAAGTGCAAGTGTAACTCGCGCGCCGAGGGTTTTGAACTTTTGTCGTTTAGGTAGGTACGTATATTGACGACCCCTTGGCGCGGTGGGCCAGGGTCCGCTTACGAAGCAGGAGGTTGCGGTTTGATTACCGCCTCGGGACTAATATTTGTACGATCTGTAGATTATTTGTTCGGGTGTTCAAACAGTGGTATTCGAATGAATTTTGTGGTCGTGTGTTTACGTCTATAACAATATTAGGAAGCTATAAGTCTTCCTAATATTGTTATTGACGTGTTCGTGTGATTAACAAACAAGTCAGTTGTGTATATTGAACAGAATTGACTTATGAATAATCCAATTAGCAATAATTGAAACGTCCAGGGCTCAGCTATTATGCTGCGGTTCTCAGGGCCACCGGCTAACGATTTCCATAATTAAGAGCTCTCGATGAAAGGGACTCAACGGAACCCGGGGGCTGAATAGTTCCAATGTCAAGTGTATTCCAAAGTCGAGAGATTGAAAGGAATTTTTCTAAATAGTGACACTTTATCTAATTAGAAGGTAAATATTAAAGTGAACAAAGCATCAAATTGATCACTTTATTGCCAGTATAAAAAGTTACTTGTATTTTGTGACCAAGTTAAGAAAGAATCAAATGTATCACTTAATTTCTCCGTATAACCTAGGTAACTTGTATTTTGTGACGAAGTGAACAAAGCATCAAATTGATCACTTTATGTCCCAGTATAACATAACATAAGTAACTTGTGTTTTGTGACGTGTCCTGTAAGGTCTAAAGGAAATAAAGCACTTTGATATGAATTAGATTTTGAATTGCTTATTTTGTAAGCTTGCATGGAATTCGCCTGAAATATTATTTAGTTCATTAATATTAAATCGGCAGATGTGATATTTTACAAATATTTTAAGTTTATGGAAACCCATCTCAGTAGTTCCGTAGGTAGATGTTTAGTGATGGTTCGATGATGAATTCGTTTCGCCATACATTTCAGATTTATTAACTTTACTATCCGCCCCGGCTTCGCACGGATATTAAACAAAAAATCCAGAAATTATACATACTAACACGTTGGGTTTCACAGTTTTCATACGGATCCCTAACGTTTTTTTATCAGCAAAGGGGTGTTTGACATTGTCAAAGTAGAGCCGAATTTCGGATTAGTTGCATTTCATGCGTCGTCATTTTATGTTTTGGAGTAACCAACCACTCGCAGTACGTGCGTTACTTAAACCTTTAGTCCTAACCTTTAGTATTTCGTGCGTCGAGCACCTGCCTCATAATGATGTACCTTAGTTTAGTAGTGTAACTTAGTTTTAACCATAAAGTAGCAAAACATCTATAAGTCTCATAATTATTAGAGGTACCTATGATAATTTTGGATCGACACTGTGGTATGTCGGCCTTTGCCCAGCATACTTCGGCTGAAATGCCGATGAAGAAATTTGATGCAAAACACGTAGCTTTTCAGTTGGAATACTAAAGTTTGCGTCTAGTAGCTACACTGCAGTATCTAACCTAGTTCGCTGAAGCCGGTAGAGCCGACCCAGTTCTGCTCTTCAATTAATTTCTAAAGCCTCAATGGCTTTGTTCAATTATCCTTTGGAACGTGACTGTTTCGAACTATGATTTATGTCACGTGTGGTTTTTACCTTGAAATTTAACTTTGCTACAAAGTCAGGTGTTGTTTTGTTGTCGATACTATAGCGAGGCAATGCAGGATATGGATAGGGATCAGATGAGCTACCTGTACATTATTTGCAACAGTCTGCAGTTAGCTCAATTATTTCCGTTGTAAATATATTATAAGTGCAAATTTGTTTATTTAATTATAATTTTCTTTGGTAATAATGGTTTTACCCCTCTTAATTATAAATCACTCTATCACTTCATCAGTCTAGTCGCTGTACATAGGCCTTCTCTGATAGATAAGTGTTTAATAAAATGAATCTTATCAATATAAGGAGTAAAGCCATAAACCTCACACTGGGCAATGGAGGTGAATTACACACAGAAAAAGACTAGTGCCTCTGGTAAATTCCATTAGGCCCGCTGCACACCTCAGCCGCGAAATCATGCAGCGGAACCGCAGTAGTTTCGCCATGACGACGACGACGGTCGGACGACAAGCAATTCAGAGGCGAAACTGCCCGTTCTAACGCGTAGATTCCACTATGATTCTCTTTCCCGCGCGATTCCACCGATTTTTTCGGACGCCGCCAGCCAGATTTGATTCCATACGTTGAGTATGTAGGGAATTCAATATTGCAAAACCTACCTATTCAATGTCGAATTGAATTCACTTAACGGTTCCGCTGTTATGATTTCGCGGTAGATATGTGCGACCACCCTAAGACGCATTTTACGGGCTGAGTTATTATGGGTGATTTCTGAGCCACGACCGCCTCGGCTATCTATATAGTTTTTCTATCACATCACACTGATAATGTTTAGATTTCCAAAGGTCGTATGATGGATGCTGAAACTTCAAACCGGGTATCCGTGTTTATTTCGCGCTCGACTGCGCCACAAGCAGACTTTTGCAAATGTGTAACTACCTACACTTGGTACGTCCATCCAACTATGACGTATTACGAAATTATTTGTGTCCTTGCCCCTTTGGGTCTTTGCCCAGCACTAAGAAAATGAAGGTTTTAGGACCTACGAAGCCAAAGTTGCCGCCTTGGTGGCCAGAAAGGGTAACTTCGCACCTCCGCCTTAACTAAATGGCGGGGTAGGGCTTAAGGCCTCGGCGCGCGGCGACGGAAAATTTTCCTTAAAGGTAGTACCAAAATGATTTGTAATTTGAGAAGATTTTTTTAATAGTATTTGATTTGGTTCCTGCCATAAGAAAACATGTATTTTTGATGTAAAAGGTTTAATTTGATAAAAGTACTCGTATTTTGGAAACATTTTGTGGCAGGAACCTAAATAAATACTATTTAGCAGATCATGGTGAAAACATGCACAAATTACAAATTCATCCGTCGCTAGAGCCTTAACACAAAATGTACGCTTTTGAGCGTAAACTTAAAAATATTTATTATAAATTCATCCAGGTTTGTAAGAGGATGAAACTTTTGTCATAAATCCATCCGTTTATACATGGATAAATTTATGATAATATGATATACGTGACTAAACTTTGAAGTGTGGAATATTTTAAGTCCATTATAGCACGTCTTGCGAGACAAATTCGGATCTTCTGAATAAAACCTCAATTCTCAAGATTAATAGGGACCCTAAGTATTTCGGGCTCTCGTAGCCTAAAAATATACAAAGTGGGCGCTCGCAGACAATGCTTCTACAATGCTCAAAGTGCTTCAGCTTTACATTGTGTGAAGATTCTCACTCAACCCCGTTTATTCAAGACCTTTTTGAATACGTACGGTAGCGTTCACTATTTGCTATACCCCTAATTGCTGGTATGCGTATTAGGGAGGGGTAAGCAAATAATGAACGCCTCTGTACATAATACACTGGTACCCAAAACTACCTATCACACTTTTATGGTTTTACTTCGTATAAAAACGTAACCACAGGAATAAATCATATTGATGCGAGCTATTCTTTGTATAGGTACCTATAACATGTACGTTTTCAGAATTGGGGAGTTTCTTACTAAACAATCCTGCAAAACTAAATAAAAACTGTTTTAAAATTGCCGTAACTTGTTAGTACCCAAGGTATACTTTCGAAATAAAGGAGCAACCCAACTGAGCACGCCTGGGATAAGCTAGGCGGGCTAGAAAACTAACTTATGAATCGCTACAATGAATTTAAAAGTACTTACTGTAGGATACAATTTTGCAGAATTTAATTAATATAACACAAGAACATAACGTGATAAAGGCACCATCATCATCAGCCGATATTTCTCCAATGCTGGACAAAGGCCTCCTCTAATGAGCGCCGTAGCTCCCTGTCTTCAGCTTGTCGCATCCAGCCTCTGCCTGCCATCTTTCGCAGGTCGTCATCTCACCTGGCCGGAGGGCTTGCTACACTACTACTTACATACTACTTTGTGTTCTGCACTCAAGAACACTTAGAACCCCAGTGGTTGTTGGTTCTTCGTGAAATAAGGCCGGCCCACTGCCTTTACTTTTTTGATTCTCTTTGACTCTCTTTTATAAATAGTAGTATTTCGTATTGCTAAAATCTTCACAACTCATTTTATGATATAATAATCAGAAAATTAAGTTGTTATAGCACAATATTATCTATATCTATACTAATATTATAAAGAGGAAAGATTTGATTGTTTGTATGTTTGTTTGTTTGTTTGTTTGAATTGAATAGGCTTCGAAACTACTGGACCGAGTTAAAAAATTCTTTCACCATTAGAATCCTTAATTTTCCGTGGTGAACATAGGCTATGTCATATTTTCAAAAAAGTTAGGGATCCGCATGAAAAATTCAATAATTGAACCGTGGGCTGTATATTCAACCTCTTTTTCTATTATGGCGCGTCAGAATAGAAAAAGAGGTTGTATAGCGCACGGTGCTTGCTTTTTCTCTACGGCCAGTGTCATTTTTGGAATGTCGAGTCAATGTCAAAAACCCCAATGCTGTTAAAAAAAGTAAAGATCCGTATGAAAACTGTGAAACCCATCGTTTTAGTGTGTATAATTTCTGAAATTTTTGTTTAATACCCGTGCGAAGCCGGGCCGGGCCGCTAGTCAACTTATAAACAAACAAAAAGCGTCTTTGTTTTAACAGAATAATGGAGATACTCCATTATTCACGTTTTTTTCTTTTCATTAATTTCAAATAAATTTTTTATTTTAGGGTTTTGACAATGGATTCAAAACCCTTGGGGTATCGCAGATTTGGGAAAAAAATAATGAAAAAAAAATAACTGAAGGTATTCAGTACAAATTTTGAAGGGATCTACCTACATAGTCAAAAGTGGTAGCCAATGAGAGGTATCGGTTTGTAGATCCCAAAATAGTTAGTAGATTTTATACTTTCAGAAATAATTTGGAAAAGGTCGAAGAAATTACCATTTATTAATTTATCAAAAATATTTACACTTATAGCTTCAATAACGTCATTCAAATTATCTTTTGTTTACTCTCTCTTCAGCCTTGGCGAGCGGACATACATACATAACTAGAGAATCCAATCCCGACTTTACGGGATCAGAAATATCCACGTTATTCGCGGGACTGAAAAATATATATGGTCATCGAAAAATAAAATACTCGGACGTCCTTCTGAATCCATTAACCTTGAAATCGTCAAGGCTCATCGATATCGATTAAACCACCTTGTTATCGTTTCTTATCCTTGGAACTTGTTAAGCAATATAGGTTTCATACTTTTCAAATACAAAAAGAGAAGAAAAGAATTACCATCACCTCCCCCTTAGATCCGAGGTTTGAAGCACGTTCCGTCTAAAATATGGGTAGGTTAGGTATGTCGCGAAAGACTGTTGGCAGATGCTGGATGCGACAAGCTGAAGACAGAGCGCTATGTCCAGCAGTGGACTAATGTTGGCTGATGATGATGATGATGGATGAGGTATGTCTCATATTCATCAGTTAGCGAAATCTTGAACTGGTAACTGGTGTATGTACAAACACGCACTTGACGGATCTTGTTTTAAATGTTATTAATTTGAGCAGTAGAGTCACTGAAAAGAAAAATACAGTAATTTTAAATTACTGAATTTTAATACGTTGTTATTGTTACCTTTTTAATAGACTTCTATCACATTTGTAAGTTAATCGGTGTAGGAAATTAGGAAGTAGATACATTTTTTTCTTTCCCGCGAAACCCGCGGGATTCATCGGTGTCCCTGTCCTCTCGCAGAATCGCGGAGTTGAGCATTCTATGCGGGATTGGATTCCCTAGCCATAACCGATCGTGATTTGTCACACGGTTAAAGCCCTTGGCCGTTACATGTAGGTAGTTACTCTGTTGATCGATAAGAAGCAATGTATGTAGCTATTAAATAATTGCCATACCTAAACCACAGTAACCATATGTATACTGTGCCTAAACATTGCACGTAGCAAGCACCTGCAGTAAATTAAAAAGCTAATGTAGACGTTTATTTGTTAATGATACTGACGATATTTTATATTTCACAGCTGCCGATATAATAATATGCAGAAGTTATTAGGACTTTTCAATGCGACTCTTTCAAAACTGTTTGCTATAGACTAAGATAGATGGCGCTGTTTGAAACTCGAGTTTCGATAATCGTCCAAAAAAAGGAATGGAAAATTACTTATCGTATTAACAAATAAAATTACAATGATCTAACTAAATAAAAAACTAGTATTTACAATTGAAACAATTGAGCTAACTGCAGACTGTTGCGAACAAACTACAGGTAGCTCAACTGATCCATATCAGATCGTTGTTTATTTTATGAAAATTTGACATTGACAAACAAACAAACTAAAAATAACAAAATAAAAAGCGTGATTGTTTTTTTTAACGCTACATTGAAAAGCCCTCTTTGATGGCAAATGTATCTACAGAAAAAAATATCGTGCACAACTTCCCTGTTCAATGGGCGCTTTTAGCTTTTATTAAGATGAGTCTTAGCTAACCGCGGCAGGGTCCGACCGAAACGTCAGTGAAAAAAATATTAAAATTATGAAGTGTCATCAAAGTGTCTCAATTTATTCTGTCCGAAACGTCAGAAAGTCTGTTTAGCTGTGTTGTTGCTGCTGATAATTAGTTTTCTAATTTTCTAATATAAAAGTGTCTATGTAACCTACTATAACATCCGCTATCTGCGAGTGAAAGTCCCTTCCAAATCGATTTCGCCATTTCGGAGATTAGCAAAAACTAACAAACAGGCAAAATTTTAATACGTATTTGTTATTTTGTTGTACCTACTGCGTAGGTATACTTTCATATGCATTAAGATTATTTGATTGTTTTTTAAAACAGACTTCATACTCATTTATGCAAGTATGTAGTGGGATAGCCAAATACTTAACCCTCAGGGATCGAAAAAAATGCAACCATCTTAAAAATATGCTCATCAATCGAATACATAAAGTCGGCCTTCCTCTTTAATCAGTCGTTAAAAACACTGTTGTTTAGACATTAGAATCAGGCTTCAATGTTATTTATCTATCTATTGTTAATGTTGTATACCTCGAGCACAGATTTCCAAGTGTTATACCCATCCATAAAATATATAGACTGAGTAATCTCTTAGACAAAGCCTGTCTAGAGTTCTCTTACACAGCGTTCTACCGCTTTACACTTTACCGCAACCTCGGCTTTGTCGGCTTTATAGAGGGCGTTTCATTCTTAGACGATCAAACGAAGGGGATTTTCAGGAGGCTTCGCGATTCATTTTAGAGCGATGATTTTAGACTGAAATTTGCTGTCGTAAAAAAAAAACTTCAGAATATAATATATTTCCTGTTTGCCATCGTACTTTGAAGTTAAAGTGCTGCGGTTAATAATTAAAAATAACTAAGGCAATTTTGTAGCTATCGGGCTTACGCTATTATGGACGTCCTACAGTACATGCAAAAAGACGTTAAAACATCAATTCTTCCACCAGGTTGCCGATCGCCTGAGTGTGGACATCCGACGCGGTCTGTCATGGCGCGAGGCGAACGACCGCATGAACTTTGTGGGACCCAACGAGTTCACGGTCAAAGAGGAGGATCCGCTCTGGAAGAAGTACATGGAGCAGTTCCAGAATCCGCTCATCATGTTGCTACTGGGTAAGTTCAAAGTTATCAGTCCACTATACAATCGCCTAGACATCTTTCGCGCTTGTCCTCAATGAAACACTACAGACTCGTTGCCTCATGACCAGAGACTACGAGGGACTTAGAATACGTACTACTCAGCTCGTGTTATACCGAAAGAACGATCTCCAGTGCACAGCACTGTCTCCACGGAAAATCAGCGCTATGGCATGATCTGCTCTACCATAGCACATGCTGAGTGGAGTTCGTTTATTCTGTCCGTAATTTAGTCAGTTTTCCTCTTAGTTTATTTTTATTATGATCTCTCGGATGTTCTAACAAAATAAATATATTTTACTTTACTAGAATTATATCTATCATTACTGCAGTCAGATGGTGGGTTGCAGGCTGCGATGATGGCTAAAAGCGGTCAGCATTGTGGCTCTCGATGGACAAGTTGAAATGAATTTTTATAGCGCGGACAGCAAGGGCTGATGACCAAGCTTGAAGGCTGAGCTTACCACAATAAGCTTAATTTAAGCTTAAGTTCTTTGCGTGGCCAAGAGGATAGTCATTGCGGTGCGGGCCAAGGCTTCTGTAGGTAGTGTTTAACGGAACAATGTTACTCCATTAAAATCATGCACAAAAAAAGAAATAAAATCAGCTTATTACATTAATGATGGTAAGAATTTGTACCTGAAATGAACGAAACGAAAACATGCAATTTTGAATAGCAGGCTCCTTTTATGTGGTCGGCAACACCGACTTTGCTCAAAGAATGATGTCTTTTTAATCACAAGATAACGTAACATGTTTGATTAAATGCATCTTTACAACCAAAATCAAATCATATTGATATATAATCTTTATCTTATCTAGAGAATACTAAGCGTTGATTTTAGCCACGATTGATATGACAACATGATTACCGCTTTACTATTGGTACGTCTTTCAATGACCTGTGAATTTCAGATGAACTTACTCAGCTTCTTTATCGTAGAATCATAGGTTTAATTGGAGGTTTTTTTTGTGCAGAACCCTGTTTTTTTTCTCTAAAATGAAAGTAATCTATCTAACCTGTAATAAGCTGCCAGTGAAATTCCCGCCAAAGTCAAAAACAAACACTCAGACCCGACGGACAGATTTTTTTATTTGGTAAAAGTAGACCGTCCATGTCCTTGCTAAATTTCTTTCAGATCCCCTTCTATCTTTTGTAACCTTATTGGGTGAGACAATGTTTGCTGGAAGAGAACTTTGTTTAGCTATTCCTTAGATATAAATGTTTATACCTTATATTTTTTCATGCAACGAAGAATTAAAAATTAGGAAATTCTTGTAGCCGTTTAGAAAGGTAAACAACATGTCTTGCTCGATGCCATAAACGGCTAAAGATAGTTAACTTCGCATTAAAATGGTTAATTTCGACGATTTAGGGTGTTTTCTATTTACCATGACACAAATTCCTCATTTCCAATTCTAGGTGTAATTCACAGTTTAGGTTACGTACATAGATACGTGTTCAATACTAGTTGCTATTTGGTAGTTACTTTCCAATTCGCAGGTCATTGTCCTAGACACGTAGTTTGTCATGTCTTCTTTATCTTAAATACCTGTTTGACACCTTTTCTTTTGAGGTGGTTGATAACATATTGGCATAGTTAAAAATATGGTGATTTTAGTGGTTGGTTTGTTTTAAGCGTGAATGTAGTCTTTGCCTTAAGTTATTTAAATCCCTGCCTAAACTTAAAAGAGTAGTGATATTCTTAATTTTAAATCCAAATTGATAACAGCTTTTGTTTGGAAACCAATTCGCACAAGCACTTTGACAAAAAACTTGCAGTCTTCCCTAAGTTGAACAATACCTCACAAAAAAAATATGATTTAATGCGAAAATTTCGGAGATATGCGAAGACAAAAAAAATATACATAAAAACACTTTTGAAATTTGGCACACTTGTTTACAAGCTGATGACTAAACATATACCTACGGAAACTGGGCAGTTCTGGAAATAATAGTACATTACATACGGGTTGAACTAATAACATCCTTTTTTTGAAGTCGGTTAGAAAAAAATCGTTTATTTCCGGCACACATAAGCGTAAACAGATAATAAAACTATTTTGGTTTACCAGTCTGCATAATTTTACGATTTCTTTCTACGTGTTCAATGCGATGTCGTAATTTGTTGTGACCACAATTTCTTCGCAGTCACGTCTTACGGCGGTTTTTTATTTGAACATCATATTTGGTTATCAATTGACGAAGTAACTCAAAACGGTTTCTATCCGAAACTACTATCTTGAAACGTCTTTCGTTATTAAAATGGAAGCTCACTACAATATTATTTATTTTATGGCCGTCCTTGTGCTTTATGTCAATAAATCGATATCTCCGTAACTGCTTTGGTTTCCTATTTAATAATTTATCATTATGTGTACAATCGAAACAACACCCGTATTAGGTAGGTACTTATAATTTGAAGATAAAAAAATAATGCCAGACAATCCACTCAACATCATCTAGCCCCAAGCTAAGCAAAGCTTGTGTTATGGGTACTAGATGACTGATATAAATACAATATTATTACATTATATAAATATTTTTTATTATACATAGAAAACGTCCAGAACAGATAGTCTTTTTAAGTAAGTGAGGGTAGAGAGGGGCACTAAAATTTTTGGTTTTGGGTCGAACGGAGCAAAATACCTATTGGGTAGAAAAATTGTGGGTTGAGCGGGCTAGCAATCGTCTTTTTTAAGGTTTTCGTATGATAAAGGATAACCTTTTGTTCTTAATGGTCTGCTTACTTAGAAAATGGTTATTAATAAGGAAATAGGGTTGTTATAAGTTCTAATGGTATACATAAGTGCCATGGTATAAAAGCCTTTTGAAATGATGCAATACGATCAAAATCTACGCCAAAGTTCTATGACCCGTAGCTATAGAAACCCTAGGTACAACAAACATCTTCGCTCACTAACTTTCGCCTATAAATCATTGGTTGGATATTCTAGATTTCTAGATACACTAATATTATAAATTGGAAAGTTTGGATGTTTGTTGTTTTACGCTAAAACTAGAGAACGTATCAAGCTTTCATTTTGCATAGGATATCGATCTGGAATATAACATATGCTCCTTAATTATACCATGAACTTACTTTTAATTCAAAGACACTGCGTCAATCAATACAGAACATTTTCTACTAGTGAGACAGAGACAACACTATATGCGGAACTGAAGCAGCAATAATGTTTGCTACTAAATAATCATTCATCATCAGCCCATATAACACTGCAGGGCATATGCTGTGACATAGGCCTCCCCTAATGAGCGCCATAGATAACATTATTTATCATTTGGGGGATATTGCCCATAATCGCCACGCTGGGCATGCGGGGATCGCAGTTCGGTGGAGTTGTTCTTCAGAGGGCGCTGCTGCCCGCCCGCCGGTGTGTCTCCTCTAACGACATCCTCGGGAAGAGTTGGGGTGGTGAAATTCTATGCCGGCACCACACGGCAAAAAAAAATATATTTTTTGTTTAATACCCGTGCGAAGCCGGGATGGACTGATAATACAAACAAATATAGATTTATCTGTCAACTGCCACCTGCAAACCGTATCGGATGGAATAGCCCGCTCATTCCACACGAATGCACGCCCGATTACTCGGTGTATTGTGAAAACTGATAAAAGCATCGGAAAATGCAACATTGAAGTTGTAGGCTACTAAAACTTGGTGATTTGTTGTTTGTTTATTAGTACTAGCGGTCCGCCCCGGCTTCGCATATACAAAATTTTATTTTTCGTACGGAACCCAATTTTTTTTTAAATATTATAGGCTATGTTCATCACGGAAAATTTAGGATTCTAATGGTGAAAGAATTTTTCAAATCGGTCCAATAGTTTCGGAGCCTATTCAATTCGAACAAACAAACATACAAACAAACAATCAAATCTTTCCTCTATATAATATTAGTAAGTTCATACTATTTATGTTTGTTAACATGGCCCCGTATGTATTTCTTGTTGTTGATTTTCCTCAAATCTTCATTAGTCATTAGCACGATTTGGCGATTTTAACTCTTTTGTACAATGCATAATGCCATGCCGGTAGTTATTTTTTAAGGTAGGTAATCTATTTTTGTCTTGCGAGTTGTTTACAAACATTTTATCTTCAATACTCAATGGCTAAAGTATCGTTATTTTAGTAGTTAATGTTAATAATAATTTGATTTATTTTTCTGACTACCTGCTGTACGCGGCTTCGCAGGCGCTTTCAAAATCCGTTCAGACGTTTGGTCGTGAAAAGGACAGACAGACGGGAGTTTCTTTCGAATGTATATCCACAATCATCATCATCATCATCATCTCCAGCCCATGTAGTCCACTACTGGATATAGGTCTCCCCTAATGAGCGCCGTAGCGCCCTGTCTTCAGCGTGTCACATCCAAAATCTGCCTTTAGGGTTTGGCAGGTCGCCCTACACTACGTTTGCTAAGTCGCGGTCTCCACTCAAGAACACGTTGACCTGTTGTCGATTCTTCGCGAGATATGGTTTGAATTTGAATTAATAATGCATTATTATCAGGCGTTCACGCGCATACCCTCAGTCCAAGAAGGTCGCGCTATGTTTTCCAAATAACCAGTTGAGTTATCAAACTTGAGTGTTTTGCAAATCGCCTCGGTCGTTGTCACGGGTCTAGGTACCCGACGACGGCCAGGTTTTGCTTGTTTTTCTGCGGCCACGCTTCGCTTATTGCAGAACAGCTTATAAACTTGAATTGTGTTGTTTATAAAATGGTATTATCATTTATTTGTATGTAGGTATCTTTATTTTCTGCCGAGATGGGAATCACAGTCATAAATACGAAAATTTTAAAGCTGGGATTATTTGATGTTTATTCAAGAATTACAGAACAAATTGGGTAGAAACTTTGCATAAATATAGTTCTAGACATACATAGATGAAGTAAAGAGACCGAAGGCGATAACTAGAGCAGCAATGGACCCCTTACATGATTGCACTCGAAAGACATAAAATAGATAAAGATGGTGAGACATCATGAGGCGAATCACAACTGCCACCTAACAAGACGAACATAATTAACACGACCGCTCTGACAAGAGTGGTACGAAAAAAAAGAAGAAGTTCTAGAGAATAATGCTGCCCGAGTGCTTTTATTGCATATTCTTCTTAGTTAGGTAAGGCTTATGTCACTGAAAATGCTGCTCTTCTAGTAGCTGAGTCTGATTTATATTTACCTACATACCGTTTTAATAAAGGTATTTTATTAACTTATAACAACTAGTGGAAGTTGAAATGTGTTGTACTTAATGCATGAAATGAAACTAAGCGAATAAAAACAAAAAACCGCAACAATTTTATTTAACTGCATTGTAGTCTACGACTCCACATATTAGGCTGGAATTGCGAACGTTTATAGCATAGCATAAAAATTCACGTAAATTGTCTCCTACTATGTTGAAGATATTATTTTTTTTCTCTGTTATACGTTATAAAACGTTCTCGTTTTATAGGAAACTAGTGGTCCGCTCCGGCTTCGCACGGGTATTTAACGAAAATAGAATTTTTTATGCGGATTCCTTATTATTTTGAAAATATTCTATAGCCTACGTTCATCAGTGAAAATTTAGGAATCTAATGGTGAAAGAATTTCTCAAATCGGTCCAGTAGTTTCGGAGCCTATTCAATTCAAACAAACAAACACACAATCAAATTTTTCCTCTTTATAATATTACTATTATTATTGGAAACTAGTGTCTGCATGTGACTTAGGTCTAGTGTGAGCCGGTGCAAGGTACTCCATAGCACTTAGGGTAATGTGGCCGATCAGAGAATTAATTTCACAAACAAACCATCGATTCCTGGGATCTATGTGAAACAGCCTTAAGGCTGTTTTACATAGAATCGTTCCTCCCAGAAAGGTCAACTTGACTTTATTTCACGCATTATTGACTACGATAGAAATTCGATGTACTTACCCCCTTATCTATAATAAATATTATAGATAAGGGGTACTTAATTACCTACTAATTACCTTATCTATAATAATTATTATAGATAAGGGGTATATCGAATATTTATAGATAAGGGGGTAAGTACATCGAATTTTTATCGTAGTCAATAATGCGTGAAATACATCGTAATGCTTACTGAAAGTATAGCTTTCTCAATTTATAATCATCAGAAAACATTATCAAAAGTAAGTAGTTATAATTAAAGTTAGGCTGTAGGTAAGATTGTGACCTGAACACTTCTTAAGGTTAAAAGTTCGGGTCGACCCGATGTTTAAGAATACCCTTCAAGTTTCCATTCGGTTGATCTAAATGAGTGTTGATGTAACAATATATTGGACTAGCGGCCCGCCCCGGCTTCGCACGGGTATTAAACAAAAATTTCATAAATTATACACACTAAAACGATGGGTTTCACAGTTTTCATACGGATCTTTACTTTTTTTAACAGCATAGCATTGGGGTTTTTGACATTGACTCAACATTCCAAAACTGACACTGGCCGTAGAGAAAAAGCAAGCACCGTGCGCTATACAACCTCTTTTTCTATTCTGACGCGCCATAATAGAAAAAGAGGTTGAATATACAGCCCACGGTTCAATTATTGAATTTTTCATGCGGATCCCTAACTTTTTTGAAAATATTATATAGCCTATGTTCATCACGGAAAATTAAGGATTCTAATGGTGAAAGAATTTTTTAACTCGGTCCAGTAGTTTCGGAGCCTATTCAATTCAAACAAACAAACATACAAACAAAAAAACAATCAAATCTTTCCTCTTTATAATATTAGTATAGATAGGTGACACCGCGAATGGATTTGAAGGTGATACAGAGAATCAATTGGAATGGAATGGATTCTCGGATAAGATATAACTAACTACTTTTGAATAAGAAAAACAGAATGGATCACAAAATAAATTAACGAAATCTGGCAATGATTAATGCTCACTATACCGAGCAGTGTGTAATAGACATAGGGTAGGACAACCTCTGTGGCACGGTGGGCAAACTTACGCCTGCGAAGCAGGTTGCAAGTTCGTTTTACGCCTTGGGACAAATTTATGTACGATCTGTAGATATTCTGTAGGTGTTCTGGTGGTTTACTATGTATTATAAAAATTATCTATGTGAGATATTGTAAAAGTATCTCAGTCATCTAGTACTCATAACGCAAGCTCTGCTTAGCTTGGGGCTAGGTGATGGTGTTTGGATTGTCCAGCCAGCATCATTATTTATCTAAAGGACTGAGAAAGTAAGAAAATAAATATATTTGGACCCACTTACACAATAGTTAGACACAATATACGTATATTCACGACCAAACGCCTCAAAGGATCTTAATAAAATTTGCAGGGAGGTAGACGGTATCCCAAAGACATAGGCTACTTTTTAACCCGGTGAAGTGCGTATGAAACTGTGGGCAGTAGTAGCTTATGTATATTACAGTAATTTGGCGGTGACGATGATGATGACAGCATCATATTCGGCTGAAGGTCGCGAGTAACCGTTGATATTGAACTGCGCAAGACTTGTCATTGTGGTATCTTTCATCTTTGGGGAGGCCTGTCTAGACATAGGCCTCAATGGCCTGACCAACAAATGCCATCAGTGTTTCCTGTGGGCATATTTCAACTGAGATGATGATGGTGATTACAGTCATTAGGGCTTTGCTATTAAAATGGTTGGTTAAATCCGAGTTAATTTACCGTATCGCAAGATTACACGGGTAAATAGCTAGGTATTTATGATTATGTAAATACGATTGCGTTTCAGTGTTCCAATCATGATGGACACAGATGATAATGTTACGCTTGGGACGAATGAGATATTTTGACTTGCATGGAGAGTTATAATAACTTTCGTTGTATATGTATATATCGAATTCATAAGAACAATAGGTACACGTTTTTTTTTCATCATAACATAACAGCCTTGTGTAAAGGACGGTCTTCACTTAAATGGTTTTTTCAGGGCTGTTTGAAAGAGTTAGGTGCACGATTGTAAAACAGTATAATAAAGATAGTCACAGGTAATACACGAACTATGCTAACTAAAGTAAAACAATGACAGAAAACTATAGAAAATCACAGCGTTTCTCACGTGCCGGTCGGGCTTAGGTACCGTAATTCGTAATGTCGCATCTTTCGGCCAGATGTCTGGATCCGTCAAAAACGTTCGATATTTGAAAAATGAGTTTGTTACATTATAGCATCGAGTACGTATCCAGCATTATAGTAATGTTATGTTTCACAGAACTCGCGTGCCGGTCGGGCCGGCACCCGACCGTACGTTATCGTATTAATGTCGCGTCTTTCGGCCAGATGTCTGGATCCGTCAAAAACGTTCGATATTTGAAAAATGAGTTTGTTTCATTATTTGAATGTTGCGTTTCGCAGCGCGACCGAGTGTCGACACGGAGACATGTCTCCACCTCTGGTGGTCGCTTGTCTCGCGTCGTCGTGGCTTAAGTTAGGTACGGTCTCGGTCTTCGATAGAAATGAACAATCCTCCAATTACCCGACTTTCATAGAGTTCCGATTTCATGAAAGTGTTATGCTTTCATTGCCACCGTACAGACACATGGACGTCTCGCATCGCAGAAGAAAGGTTTTAAGCTTGTCGACGAACCAATTAGCTCTTCGACACGTTTGAGTGCCTAAATATCCTGCTCCCGCTCTGATGAAAAATACATCTATACAACCACTATTTCTTACACTTATTATTTTTTTACATGTCCTCTAAGCAGCTGATAATGTAATTTTTATATTGTGCTGTATTTATTATGTACATAAGTTAATTTCAATAGTATATTCTATTTTTTTTTAATTTCATAACACCATTTTACTATAAAAACTATCGTAGTTTCACGAATTCATTATGAATATGTAAGCGGGTTAACTACATACCTATTTTCTGTTGGAAGAACACCAACACCGTCCCCCGTTGGTGTTCTTCCAACACAAAATAGGTTCGCAGTTAACCCGCTTACATTCATTACGAATTTGACATGACCAAGTTTCCTATGGAGTTAACTGAATAACTTTAAGAGCGCATACAATACCTTGGTCAATTTGACAGATGTCACGCATGACGACAAGTCTCATCAAGCCATCCATCAAACTAATTCCATACCTTTTCTTCTCAGGTTCAGCTCTGGTGAGCGTGTGTATGCGTCAGTACGATGATGCGATATCCATCACCGTGGCCATCATCATTGTGGTCACTGTCGCCTTCGTACAGGAGTATAGATCTGAGAAGTCGCTTGAAGAACTTAATAAGTTGGTTCCGCCATCTTGTAACTGGTGAGTGCCGCCATCTTGTATACTGTACTGTATACTAGTGTGTGTGTATCTTTTATTGTGTATACTGTAATCGATAGGTAACCGCACTTTTAAGTTTGAATTATATTTCTATTAATACAGAAATATTTTAGAACGAGTCTCTTTCGGTAAACTGAAGATAAATAAAAAATGCTGGACAACCCATACAGCATCATCGAGCACAAAACTAAGCAAAGCTTGAGTTATGGTGGCTGTTTTATATAAAAACAACAAATAATAATGAAACAAAAAACTGTTAAATAGGTATTTATGTTGCCTTTGGTAGACAACAACACATTCTATTTGTTCATGTCAATAAGAAACATAAATTTATCTCTAAACTCTAGTCTAGACCTCTGTGGCACGGTGGGCGAAGGTTCGCCTGCGACGCAGAAGGTTGCGGGTTCGATTCCCGCCTCTGGACTTATTGTCCGTATATTTGTTCAGGGTGTTCTGGTCGTTTTCTATATATAAAGAATATCTATTTAATATATTGTATTATGTATATCATCATCTAGCACCCATAACACAAGCTCTGCTTATCTTGGGTGATGCTGTGTGTATTGTCCAGCATCATTATTCATTTATCTCTGAACTTAACCTTCTAACCGCGTGTCAACCGTCTTCCCCACAACTCGACTATCAAAATAAATAGGTACCTATAATTTAATTTAATTTATTTCTTACTTCCAGTTTTCTACCAATCAATCGGCTTTCTTCCCCACCAATCGACTATCAAAATAAATACACACATTTTCATTTAACCCAATTCCTTCCTAATTTTTTGTTGTTTTTCCAGTCTCCGAGAAGGCGCCCTCGAACACTTCCTAGCCCGCAACCTGGTCCCTGGCGACATAGTCCACCTGAACGTCGGAGACAGGGTCCCCGCCGACCTCAGACTCTTCGATTCGACCGACCTCGCGATCGACGAGAGCTCGTTCACGGGCGAGACTGAACCCGCCGTCAAGACAGTACAGCCGAATAAAGCGAGCGCGGGACGCGTTAATAAGGACAATATCGCGTTTATGGGCACTCTTGTGCGGTGCGGTAATGCTAAGGTTAGTGGTTTAAGACTGCTTGAACAGACTGATTTGATACATAGATGACTAGCGGTCCGCCCCGGCTTCGCACGGTACTAAAAATTTCAATAATTATACACTGAAAGCAGTTTTGTTTGATGTTTCAGAGCAAGCTTATAAATATAGAAAATGTCTTAAAAAATCCTAAATCTAAAAAAGCGGCCTTGTTGCAAAAAGCGAGTTTTCCCAGGAAACCTAGATCGTTTTGAAAAAACTAAAAGTAACTTCAAATCCTACTACGAATTCTGTTATTACAATTCACTTTTCTGGTTATTTTGTAATTTTTTAAAAAAATTACCCACTTTCAGAGCATAAAGGTGTCAACTTCTAAAAAAAATACCCTCTTCCAGGGCATTGTCGTGACCATCGACAAGCGTTTTAATTAAGGTGTCATCTTGTCAACTCGGTGTTTGTAAACTTCTAATACCCCCTTCCAGGGCATTGTCGTGAGCACCGGCGAGCGATCAGAGTTCGGTGACATCTTCCGGATGATGCAGGCTGAGGAAGCTCCGAAGACACCCCTTCAGAAGTCCATGGACACCCTCGGAGCTCAGCTGTCTCTGTACTCGTTCTGCATCATTGGATTCATCATGGTCACTGGCTGGCTGCAAGGGAAGGCGTTGCAAGATATGTTTACTATTGGTGTCAGTTTGGCGGTCGCGGCTATACCTGAAGGTAGACAAAAAATTCATAAAATATGCATGATCATCAGCCTTATTGTCTAACTTAAAATCCATTACCAGTGAACTTCAAACCTATTACCAGTTGCAGACCCAGTCAGAATGTTGTCGGTATTGTTTAAGGTATTCAACTGGTCTTCGGTTTCAGCTATTTACACAATACGAAAGTGACAATCGAAGTCCAGGCTAGGTTTGAAATGCCAAACTGAAGCCGATTACGATTATCAGTTGAGTTAGACAATAGAGCCGCATGTAAGAAAACATCCTAAAATATACAGAGAAAAGAATAATATGATAAAAAAAATCACACTACGCGGAGATATTATATAAGACGATTTTCATGGAAATGTGTCGAGTGTACCGCAAATTATTTATAAAGGTGCTTAGATTCACACTCACGCAGGCCAGCGAATAAATAGTAAATAAATAATAATAAATATGCCAGATAATCCACACAGCATCATGTAGCCCCAAGCTAAGCGGAGCTTGTGTTATGGGAACTAGATGACTGATATACATAATACAATATTATTACATTACATATACTATACTATTATTATTACATATTTTTTTATTATACGTAGAAAACGACCAGAACACCCTGAACAAATATCTGCAGATCGTACAAATATTTGTCCCCAGGCAGGAATCGAACCCGAAAACTTCTGCGTCGCAGGCGGAACTTCGCCCACCGCGCCACAGAGGTCGTCGAATGTTGGAAATAACTTTGTAGTTAACTGTGTACGCCCCGCTTTAACTAGCCTTGACCTCTTAACCAGCATCTTGTGTACACTTCCAACTGGTATTGATATGGATCTGTAGTTTGTTTGCAATAGTCTGTTATTTAATAAAACTTTAATTTTCTTTCTTAATAAAGACTTAAATGTCTAAAAATATAACATGATTCCATAAACTTTAAATCGATTATTCGTTCGCAGGTCTACCAATCGTAGTGACAGTAACGCTAGCGCTCGGCGTGATGCGCATGGCGAAACGGAACGCGATCGTCAAGAAACTGCCCACTGTTGAGACTCTGGGCTGCGTTAATGTCATCTGCAGCGATAAAACAGGTGATTATATCTTATTTTAATAGTACAAAGATAATTACAGTAGGTACTTAACAATTACGGTTAGTATATACACATTTAACCCTAAAAATTTAAGCCGTCACCCCGAATTAAACGCAACTTATGTAAGCAAGTCTCACGCAAAAAGGGCCCACCTGTGGCCTAGTTGCGGAAACCAGTCCAGAAACAAGTAACAAGTATGTAAGCAAGTCGCAGTTTTTGACAGTTTTCAATAATAATCTGTAAAAAATTTGCTACTTGAGAGGTGCTTATATCTGACGTTTTGACGAGACGAGACATGTTGGATGAGACAAGTATTGAGAGTTGCGCTTCTCTAATTATTTAATGAGTATTGCAAGAGTATATGTTGCGCTTCTTTTACTATTTAAATGAAATTTTCCAGGAACCCTAACAAAGAACGAAATGACAGTGACCACGATATCAACTTCCGGCGGCCATATTGCGGAAGTGACGGGCACCGGATACAACGCATGCGGCGACATACAACTTCGGGCGTACAAGGGAAGGGATTTAGATGTCGCCGTTATGGGAGTTAATACTATGCTGGAGGTAAAACCATACCTATGTTATAAATGACTATCGGTCCGCCCCGGCTTCGCACGGGTATTTAACAAAAAAAAACAATTTTTCATGAGGAACTCTAATTTTTTTGAAAATATTCTTATTCAATCTTCAATCTTCATAGCCTATGTTCACCACGGAAAATTTAGGATTCTAATGGTGAAAGAATTTTTCAAATCGATTCAGTAGTTATGGAGCCTATTCAATTCAAACATACAAACAAACAAACAATCAAATCTTTCCTCTTTATAATATTAGTATAGATTAGTATACCTAGATGACAACACTCTGTTTGTAACCAGACAAACGTAACACAACACAACCTTGGCGCAACCCTTTTCTTTCTTTACTAAATACCGACACACAGCGCCGCCGCTTGCCTCGTTATGTATCAACTTGTCTTAACTCACTGCCACTTCAGTTTGCTAATTCTCTAAGCTATGTCGATGACTTTAGTTCTCTGTCGGATGTATTCGTTGCGAATCCTATCCTTCAGAGAAACTCCGAGCATAGTTCTTTCCATAGCTCGCTGAGCGACTTTGAACTGGTGGACCAACCCTATCGTGAGTGTCCACGTCTCAGCTCCGTAGGTCATGACTGGTAGGACGCACTGATTAAAAACTTTCGTTATTAAACCACCATCACCATCACCAGCCTATAATAGTCCACTGCTGGACATATGCCTCCCCTAATGAGCGCCATAGATGGCATCATTATTTGGGGGTTATTGCCCATAATCCCCACGCTGGGCATGCGGGTTGGGGATCGCAGTTCGGTGTAGTTGTTCTGCAGAAGGCGCTGCCGCCCGTCCCCCGGTGTGTTTCCCTTAGTCGCCTCTTACGACACCCACGGGAAGAGTTGGGGGGTGAAATTCTATGCCGGCACCACACGGCGTTATTAAACATTATGTATTTATTTATTTAATAATATTGCTCTCTCGTTTCAGATCGGCGTTCTCTGCAACAACGCGGTGATTCGCGACGACACTCTCTACGGCCAGCCGACAGAGGGCGCGCTGCTCGCCTGCGCTATGAAGAACAACGTACACGATGTACGGGACCACTACACCAGGCTTCACGAGATTCCCTTCAGGTTGGTACTATACTCCTGTAAGGACTAAAGGAAATACAGCACATTTTTTTAATATAACGATGTCTCTGGCGCGCTGGGCGAAGGTCTGCCTGCGACGCAGGGGGGTTCGATCCCGCTTCGGGACAAATCTTTGTACGATGTTTGTTCAAGGTGTTCTGGCCGTTTTCTATGTATAATAAAAAATATCTATCTATATACTAGTATATTAGTTATGTAGTACCCAAAACACAAGTGTAGGAATCGCGGCTAGCTAGTCCCGGGATGCTGATATAAAAGTCCAGTTTACGGACTCTCTTATCGATTGTATCGAACAACAAACTCTGCTTAGCTTGGGGCTAGATATTGCTGTGTGGTATGTCCATCATTATTTATTATCCTCAATTCTTTTCCCCCACAGTTCCGACACGAAAATGATGGTAGTGAAATGCGTTCCGAAATTCGGCGACACAACCAAAGAGGAGTTTTTCGTGAAAGGAGCGATTGAGGCGGTCCTACCGCTCTGCACGTCATACATTGACAGCGAGGGGAATTACACCGCGATGACCAAACAGAAGCAAAACGACTTTATCGCTGAGGCTTATAATATTGGACGGATGGGTGAGTTCCTAACTGTCATACAACATATAGCCGTGTGGTGCCGGCATAGAATCTCACTACCCCAGCTCTTCCCGTGGGTGTCGTAAGAGGCGACTAAGGGAAAACCGCCGGGGGGTGGGCAGCAGCGCCCTCTGCCGAACAACTCTACAAAACTGCAATCCCCAACCCGCATGCCTAGCGTAGGGATTATGGACAATAACCCCCAAATGGTGAACAATGCCATCTATAGCGCTCATTAGGGGAGGCCTATATCCAGCAGTGGACTATTATAGGCTGGTGATTTGATGTGTGATGTGATATAGCAGATAAAATCAACTCTACGGTATATAGAAAATTCTTTATAGCACACATATACGTCTAAGAGTCCTATAAGGTCCTAAAGGAAATAAAGCACTTTGATTTTGATTTTTGATAATGCCAATGTATTAATTCTAAATATTACACTAACAAGTCAATTATAGTGTCACTTTATTCATTGACCACCATTGTTAACTTACATTTATGCAAATAAATACTATTTCATTTCAAAGAAAGAAGAAGAAAGGAAATAATTTTATTTACCCTTAATCTACTACAGAATTCAATAACTTAGATAGATGATAGATTGCTTAAGAGGTAGATAACTTGTTTAATTGAAATAAACTGTAATCAAATCACTTTGGTATAAGCTATAGTTTCATAAAACCAAGAGATGGCTTTAGTTTCTTTGTGTAAAATTAGTTCATAAAAATTTAAATAGATGTCGCTAGTAAAAGTGAACGAAGCCTAGATCGCGCTATCACTTGGTTTCACTAAAAAGACGACTTTAGAACCATAAATTCAATAAATCAGTTCTCAATGGAAAAGAAATCGTTTTTGTTAATTATACCCTAGTACGCGAGTTTACAAACTGAGACTTTAAAGTGTCCGTGTTGCCCCCAGGTTTGCGTATAATAGCGCTAGCCCGCGGGCGCGCACTAGACGCACTCGCGTACACGGGCGCGTGCGGCGTGTGCGACCCGCCGCGCGCCGGCGTGCTCGCCGCCGTCGCCGCGCTGCGCCGTGCACACGTCTCCGTCAAGATGGTGACGGGCGACGCGCGACCCACCGCGCTCGCTGTCGGTGAGTCTGGGGGGAGGGGTAGAAATAACAATAGATGTAAGAGAATGTTGAAATGTAACTCAATAATAATAAGTCAGTGTCGTAGAACTGTCACTGTAGGGCTTATGACAGGCAGCTGTCAGT
>OZ007535.1:11209896-11287141 GCA_963931895.1 Eupithecia pulchellata
TAAGAGAATGTTGAAATGTTAACTCAATAATAATAAGTCAGTGTCAAATTTTAGAACTGTCACTGGATTATGACAGGCAGCTGTCAGTACTGTGATAAGTCATTTGTTCGGGTTCAGGAGTCTCAGGACCTTTATTATCTATGTCATCATCATCATCATCATCAGCCTATGTCAGTCCACTGTTGGACATAGGCCTCCCCCAATGAGCGCCATAGCGCCCTGTCTTCGGCTTGTCGCATCCAGCATCTGCCAGCAGTCTTTCGCAGATCGTCATCCCACCTGGCCGGAGGGCGTCCTACACTACGTTTACCGAGTCGCGGTCTCCACTCAAGAACACGTTTACCCCAGCGGTTATCGGTTCTTCGCGAAATATGGCCGGCCCACTGCCACTTCAGTTGGCTAATTCTCTGAGCTATGTCGATGACTTTAGTTCTCTGTCGGATGAATTCGTTACGAATCCTATCCTTCAGAGAAACTCCGAGCATAGCTCTTTCCATAGCGCGCTGAGCGACTTTGAACTGGTGGACCAACCCTATCGTTAGTGTCCACGTCTCAGCTCCGTAGGTCATGACTGGTAGGACGCACTGATTAAAAACTTTCGTTTTCAAACATTGCGGTATGGATGACGAGAAGACTCGACGTAATTTTCCGAACGCTGCCCAGCCTAGCTGGATCCTCCTCTTGGCTTCCTTCTCGAAATTGTTTTTACCCAACTGCAAAATCTGCCCGAGGTAAGTGTACTCAGAAACAATTTCGAGAAGGTGGCCATGTACGATCACCGGTCTTGGATCAATGTGCGCATTGATCATGACTTTGGTTTTATCCAAATTCATCCCAAGACCGATACATCGGGAGGCTGAAGCTAGACTGTCCAGCATCCGGTTCAGCTCCTCTAGCGACTCCGCCATTAAGACTATGTCATCAGCGAATCGCAGGTGTGAGATGTAGTCGCCGTTTATGTTGATGCCCTTGTCTTTCCAGTCCAGCGTCTTAAACATATCTTCCAACGCGCTCGTGAACAGTTTCGGGGATATGACATCCCCCTGCCTCACTCCTCTGCGCAGTTGGATCAGTTTAGTCTGCTGGTCCTGTACTCGGACACTCATCGTAGCGGCTTCATAGAGACATCTCAGCACCTCGATATAACGATAGTCTACTTGGCATCGCTGTAAGGATTGTAGAACAGCCCAGGTTTCAACGGAGTCAAAGGCCTTCTCATAGTCCACAAAAGCCAGACACAGGGGCTGATTATACTCTTCGGACTTCTGTATAATCTGCCTCACTGTGTGAATGTGGTCTATGGTACCATATCCTCCGCGAAACCCAGCCTGCTCCGGTGGCTGAAACTCGTCGAGTCTCCTGGCGAGACGGTTCGATATAACTCGTGAGAAAAGCTTATAGACGTGACTTAGGAGCGAGATGGGTCTATAATTTTTAAGAAGGGTTTTATCTCCCTTCTTAAAAAAGAGCACCACCAAACTCCCACTCCACGCCTTTGGAGTTCTCCCACTGTGAAGGACGGCGTTAAAGAGGCTCTGTAACTCCTGTATAACAGGGTAACCTCCAGCTTTCAAAAGCTCTGATGTTATTCCGTCCTCACCGGGGGCTTTTCCATTTTTAAGCTGCCTCAGAGCTAACACGATCTCGTCTTGACTGATGTCTGGCAGTTCGTCGGTATAGTGGCGTATCAAGGTGGCTCTAGAATCGTGGTCGTCTCGTTGGGAACGGGGAGCATGTGCAGCGTATAAACGGCCATAAAAGTCCTCTATCTCGGCCGATATCTCCGGCTTCGACAATACGGTCCTTCCGTCGTGCGTTGAAAGCTTCGTCAAGTGGCTCCTGCCAAGCTGCTGAGTGAATACTTTGGACCCTCGGTTTCGCTCTATCGCCTCTTCAATGAGGCGTGTATTAGAGCTCCGAAGGTCGCGTCGTACCATCTTCGCAATTCGCTTGTTCAGGTCTGACCTCTCTGACGAAGTCGCTTGGGAGGTTTCCCGTCTTTTTGTCATCAGCCCAAGAGTCTCATCCGAGAGTTTGGACTTCTTACCAGTACGCTGCTTTTTGCAAAACTTGATGCCCTCGTCCCTCAGCGTTTCTACCAGATTGTGTAGGGTCTCGTCAGCGTCATCAGTGGGTTCCAAGGCAGCAAATCTATCCCCGAGAAGCTGCTGAAACTTCTCGGTGCCCGCCATGATTTGGATTGGGTTCGGTCGGAGCGTGGACTTCATCAGACGGTTTCTTTCAAGCTTCAAATTTATATTCAGAGAGCCTCGAAGGAGTCGGTGATCAGATCCGGTATTAAACCTGTTGATCACTGAGACATCTCTGAATATATGCTTGCTATCCGTCATGATGAAGTCGATCTCATTTTTAGTCACAGAATCGGGACTCCGCCATGTCCACTTCCTTTGGGGCTGTTTCTTAAAGAAAGAGTTCATTAAGAACAGCCCCTCTTTCTCCAGGAAGTTGACGAGCATTTGTCCCCTGTGATTTCGAACTCCAAAACCATGCGGGCCTATTCGGGATTCACTGCCAGTCTGGGTTCCCACCTTGCCGTTAAAGTCCCCCATAACAACGTTGAAGTGAGCCTTGGTGGTGTGATGTAAGGCTTTGGATATGTCTTCGTACATATCCTCCACTTCATCATCCGAGTGTGCCGAGGTCGGCGCGTAGACCTGAATAACCTTCAAGCTGTAGCGCTTAGACAGCCGAAGGATCAGGTACGCTACCCTGGTCGACACACTGGAGATTTCTTCGACGTTGTTAGAGAGGGCCTTATTGACGAGGAAACCTACGCCACCCTGGGATGTTTTATCACCCTCGCGAAAGTAGAGAAGATGGCCCGAGTCTAAGGTTACAGTGTCCTCCCCCTCTCTACGGACTTCACATAACCCTAGAACATGCCACTTAATGTTCTCTAACTCCACTTCCAACTGCGCTAGATGGTGATCAAGCCTCAGAGTGCGTCCGTTAAACGTTGCCAGGGTCAGTGTGTGTGGGGTGTGGTAGCCTAAAGTAGCCCGGAGATTCCTAGCACCCCCTGCCCCGCCGTTACCGTGGCCGCTACCATGGCCAGGAATAGCGAGGCGGCCGGGAACTGGGGGCCATTTTTTGGCGGTTCTTGTCATTGGGGGGGTATTGCCCATAATCCCCACGCTGGGCATGCGGGTTGGGGATCGCAGTTTAGTGGAGTAGTTCTGCAGAGGGCGCTGCTGCCCGCCCCCCGGTGTGTTTCCCTTAGTCGCCTCTTACGACACCCACGGGGAGAGTTGGGGTGGTGAAATTCTTTGTTATGCCGTCACCACACGGCATTATCTATGTATGAAATAGGAAACTCCTTACCCAAAGCTTTGGGATTGGCAATAGTGAATAAAGGCGCAGGTGTATACCGGTATTGAGCTCATGGGCGCGCGCTGGACGCGATGGCGTACACTGGCGTGTGCGCACGTCTCCGTCAAGATGGTGACGGGGGACGCGCGACCCACCGCGCTCGCTGTCGGTGAGTCAGGGGGGAGGGTACTGGGGCCTTATTCTATATCCCTGCGTTCCGTATATATATAAAATCGATTTTAGCGCTCACAAAAGCGGTCCGTTGATCGATACGATTTTGTTCGATTCCACGCCGCTTTCTTGTCATATCTGTTTAACAGGCTGGGATTGGCAATAGTGAATAAAGGCCCTGTATAGGAAGTGTCAGGGGTAAAAAAAAAAAAAAAATTTTTCGGTATTACAAAATATATTTTTGTAAAAAAAAATATATTCCAGCTTGTAAATTTAAAAGGACCTGCCTCAGGTTAACAGAAAGTTGAGCAACGGTCCTTTTCTGGTTGCTGTACTTACTAAAAACATGTGATTCCAGCTCAAATGGTCGGCCTAGACGTGATGCACTCAACCGCCCTCTCCGGCGAACAACTAGACTCGCTATCCGACGAAGAGTTGGACCGGACCATCGATACAGTCACAGTGTTCTACCGCGTCACGCCGAAACACAAGCTGGCTATTGTGAAGAGTTTGCAGCGGCTGGGCAATATCGTCGGGATGACAGGTAATGGCTGGGAAATATCGGTGGGGTGACAGGTAATGGCTGGGCTGTATTGTCGGGATGACAGGGCTGGGCATTATCGTCGGGATGACAGTTAATGGCTGGGTAGTATAATCGAGGTGACAGGTAATGGCTGGGCAATATCGTCGGGGTGATAGGTCATGGCTGGGAAATATTGTCGGGGTGACAGGTAATGGCTGGGCAATATTGTCGCGGTGACAGGTAATGGCTGGGAAATATCGGCGGGGTGACAGGTAATGGCTGGGCAATATTGTCGGCGTGACAGGTAATGGCTGGGCTATATTGTCGGGGTGACAGGTAATGGCTGGGCAATATTGTCGGGGTGACAGGTAATGGCTGGGCAATATTGTCGCGGTGACAGGTAATGGCTGGGAAATATCGGTGGGGTGATAGGTAATGGTTGGGCAATATTGTCAGGGTGACAGGTAATGGCTGATCAATATTGTTGGGATGACAGGGCTGGGCAATATCGTCGGGGAGACAGGTAATGGCTGGGCAATATTACCAGCCACGTACGACGAGATAGTTGGGATGACAACAAACTAGCAGTGTCGTCTGTCAGTTATACAGTGGGAACAAATTATGAGTTTATCTAGACGATAAAAAGATTTGGGTCGTCTTTTGCTTCAACTCTGAAGTATCGTAGCTGCATCAGTTATTCTCAGTTCTTTATTCCGCTTCTATGTTAGTGTTAGACCAAACCCTTAAATCATACAATGATAGAAATCAATTGAAACCTGAATAAAATGTTCCTTATTATAAAGATTTATCTACAACTTATTTTTTGCGCAGGGTGTTCTGGTCGTTTTCTATGTATAATAAAAAATATCTATCTATAATGTGTAAATCTATATCTATACTAATATTATAAAGAGGAAAGATTTGATTGTTTGTTTGTTTGTTTGAATTGAATAGGCCCCGAAACTACTGGACCAATTTGAAAAATTCTTTCACCATTAGAATCCTAAATTTTCCGTGATGAACTTGCTTATCAATAATAATTATGTAAATCTATTATCATCATCATCATCATCACCAGCCTATAATAGTCCACTGCTGGACATAGGCCTCCCCTAATGAGCGCCATAGATGGCATCATTATGAGGGGGTTATTGCCCATAAACTAAAAAAAAAAAAAAATAATAATAATAAATCTATTATACTATGTAATAATATTGTACATATTTTGTATAACAGTCATCTAGTACCCATACCACAAGCCATGCTTAGCTTGGGGCTAGATGATGCTATGTGGATTGTCCGGCATTATTTATTTATTTATTTCGCAGGTGACGGTGTAAACGACGGCGTGGCGTTGAAACGGGCTGACATCGGTATAGCCATGGGCAACGGAACTGACGTCTGCAAGGAAGCTTCTGATATGATTCTCGTTAACAACGACTTCGCTACTATCATGTAAGAAATTATTTGTTTATTCTATAATATTTTTTTTCTTTAAATATAGCAAAAAAACGTCAGAGAACGTCAGCATAACGAGAAAAGATTTTATTTACATAACTTTTCTACTTTAGTAATTGTACAAGTCACAGGGACAAAAATTGCCAAAAAAATATAATATCTGTGGCCGTTGCTAGCGCTGCCATACAAAAATCTTCTTTATTTTCATAAGAATTCAGATGATTTTGTCTCAGAATTAAACATAAACACATATATATGTAACCCAGTAAATAGATTAATTAATTTATAAAGAGCATGACATCACAACTGTAATTATTACTATGGAATACACTGCCACTGTCTAGCCAAGACAACATGCAAAATATCAAATCTAACAAAATTAATTTTTTATTTGATTAGAATTTTGTTAGATTTGATATTTTGCATGTTGTCTTGGCTCGACAGTGGCGACATGAAGATTAATTTTTTAAAACGGGGTGGATCCTTTTCTCTGAAGCTTACTGTACAGAAAAATTACAATTAATAAATGTATAAATTGTTAATTGTAATTTTTCTGTACTAAATATATTGTGTTACTAACAAAATGGATGCTATATCTGAATAAAACTAAATTTCAATTTCAATGTACCTTCCAGCGCCGCCATCGAAGAAGGCAAATGCATATTCTACAACATCCGCAACTTCGTCCGTTTCCAACTGTCGACGTCGATCGCCGCTCTCTCTCTGATCGCGCTCGCCACGCTCATCGGGATCCCGAACCCGCTGAACGCGATGCAGATACTGTGGATCAATATTATAATGGACGGTGAGTACTTAATAAAACACCGAAATAAGTATTTTTTATGTAACTAATAAAATAACCTGCCATCATCATCATCAGCCTATAATAGTCCACAGCTGGACAAATGCTCCGGCTTCGCACGGTGCAATGCTGGTACAGAAACCTTCCTCTTGAATCACTCTATCTATAAAAAAAAAAACCGCATCAAAATCCGTTGCGTCGTTTTAAAGATAGCATACTTAAGGATATAGGGACAGAGAAAGCGACTTTGTTTTATACTATGTAGTGATTTAATTTGTATTTTGTGACGTGTCCAAGAGTTCTGTAAGGTCTTAAAGAAAAAAGCACTTTGATTTTGATTTTGTTGTATCGTATATAACCACGAAGTCCCCCAGCGCAGTCCCTCTTTATAATATTAGTATAGATTGAAACGTTACGGTCCCCCAGGTCCCCTAGGTCCTGATCTTGAATATGACACATTGTATGTTCCCCCAGGTCCCCCAGCGCAGTCCCTCTTTATTATATTAGTATAGATTGAAACGTTACGGTCCCCCAGGTCCCGATCTTGAATATGACACACCCCGGCGCAGTCCCTATGTATAATACTAGCGGTCCGCCACGGCTTCGCACGGGTATTAAACAAAAATTTCTGAAATTATACACAATAAAACGATGGGTTTCACAGTTTTCATACGGATCTTTACTTTTTTAACAGCATTGGGGTTTTTGACATTGACTCGACATTCCAAAACTGACACTGGCCGTAGAGAAAAAAGCAAGCACCGTGCGCTATACAACCTCTTTTTCTATTCTGACGCGCCATAATAGAAAAAGAGGTTGAATATACAGCCCACACGGTTCAATTATTGAATTTTTCATGCGGATCCCTAACTTTTTTGAAAATATTATATAGCCTATGTTCATCACGGAAAATTAAGGATTCTAATGGTGAAAGAATTTTTTAACTCGGCCCAGTAGTTTCGGAGCCTATTCAATTCAAACAAACAAACAAACAAACAAACAATCAAATCTTTCCTCTTTATAATATTAGTATAGATTGAAACGTCACGGTCCCCCAGGTCCTGATGTAGAATATGACACATTGTATGTTCCCCCAGGTCCCCCGGCGCAGTCCCTCTGTATAATATTAGTATAGATTGAAACGTCACGGTCCCCCAGGTCCTGATGTAGAATATGACACATTGTATGTTCCCCCAGGTCCCCCGGCGCAGTCCCTCTGTATAATATTAGTATAGATTGAAACGTCACGGTCCCCCAGGTCCTGATGTAGAATATGACACATTGTATGTTCCCCCAGGTCCACCCGCACAGTCCCTGGGCGTGGAGCCGGTGGACCGCGAGGTGGTGGAGCGGCGCGCGCGCGTGGGGGCGCCGCGCCGCATCCTCTCGCGCGGCCTGCTGCTCAACGTGCTGCTCTCCGCCGCCATCATCATAGCGGGCACGCTGTGGCTCTTCAACAGAGAGGTATGCACCCCCTACTTAGAGGAAGAAATAAAATAAATTAAACCTACTAACACCATAGGCAATATTTTATTAATGAGTGTGTAGCGACCTCTGTCATCGTTGGCCTCAACTACAAGGGCTAGTGTCAATAGAGGTGCGCAAGAATTATCAGAAAGAAAGAAAGCTAACTACCTGCTTAAGCGCATCAAACAGTCTCCGCTAGATGTCGTTAAGAGAGCAAAAATAGCGGCAATTCTTAGTTCGCGCAAACGTTTGTTTCGGTAACAGTTAAGAGTGTACCTACCTTATGTAATTTTATAGTTAGAAATCGTTATTTATCTCAGAATCTGTGAAAGCTACCACCTTCATATTTAGGTAAATGATAATTCGAACTTTTATCTTGGATTCCGTCTTTTCAAAAACACGATTGGTGAAAATTTTCTCGATACTTTTAATTTTTGAAAAATACATGTTTTGCACACATTTTGCTATTTATCTCAGGAACCACCTCATTTTTTTGTTGGATTTTTGTTTTGTCAAGAAACGTAGTAGAATTTCTTCGTTTTCGTCTTTTTAATTTTTCGATTAGTTGTGTAAATAACTTGTAATTAGGCATAACAGTTTTGGCGCTAAAAAAAATACGGAGCACGTCTATCGCTCTGTGCTTCTCACTCATACGAAAATCATATCTTGTCATTCTGCTCGAAATTTGAATTTTGGCTGAGGTATGGCACGCTCTTAACTCATAATACGATTACCCGACATCAATTGTTAGTCGCAAGACCACTGGAGTAAGTGCGCAAGATGGGTGAACTCCAGCACAGAGGAGATCTCCTCCAGTTACCATTTGGGGGAATCCACCTTCTACCCCCAAAAGTGTATTAAATATGAAACTCGTGCCACGCAATGTGAGGGTGTATTGCTCATTTCGCTTGTCGCACTAAAAAATTCAATACACAACGCGGCTCGCTTACCACACTAAAGTAGAATGTGGTGGAGCGGCTTACTTCGCTCGCCACTTTGGTTTGGCGTAACAGATGCTATTTCTAGAAGTATGTAGTTCAGTTTCTTCTTCACTGAAAATCAGCGCTATACACATCAGTGTGCACTCAGCATAATGCTGAGTAAAGGCAACGTTGCCTTAATCACTGCTACGCACAAAATATATTCCTACCCTAGTTTATTTAACTTAGCTTTAAGGCTGGGAGGACTGCGTATATTTAGTTTACTTAAGATACTTAAAAATATTTTCTATCCTTCGTTCAAGCAAACTGGTCATCACCGTGGATGATGCTTATCATAAAAAGAGATGTTTCATTTGAATTTTTCGTGTTCCTTTCCAGATGTCGGACAACAAGATAACCCCCCGCGACACGACGATGACGTTCACGTGTTTCGTGTTATTTGACATGTTCAACGCGCTCTCGTGCCGCTCGCAGACCAAGTCCATCTTCCAGATAGGATTCTTCACCAACAAGTAAGTTCTCCTACATTACTGTTAAAGATAAGCTTTTTTACTGTAGAAGGTAAGCTTAATTACTGTAGAAGATAAGCTTTATTACTGTAGAAGATGAGCTTCATTACTGTAGAAGATAAGCTTCTTTACTGTAGAATATAAGCTTCATTACTGTAGAAGATAAGCTTCATTACTGTTGAAGATAAGCTTCATTACTGTAGAAGATAAGCTTCATTACTGAAGAGGATGAAGCTTTCGAAAGCGTTGCTACTAAAAACTTCGAAGCAACATTTGATTGTTTAAAACAAGTGTTTATTGTTTTCAAAGAAAATTACAATTAAATTTCAAAAGGAATTAGAAATAGCAGATACAATTGAAACAATTGAGCTATTTGCAGACTGTTGTAAGCAATTTACAGGTTCCTAACTGATCCATATCAATACCAGTCCCCATGACGTTGGCTGTATTTCCTCGCTGTATAGATTTCAAATTTTATTTCCTTAGGCTTACAAAATAAGCACGTAGACAAGTCAAATTAACACTTCAAGTTTCTGTCCACTAGTGGAAGAAGAGAAAAAGAAACCACTAGTACATTCATATATCACTTATGTGTCTAAAACATGTTTGTTTTTCCTATCCAAATCTAAGTTTAATGTGATTTAGATGATCATCATCCTCAGCCTATGTTAGTCCACTGCTGGACTTAGGCCTCCCCTAATGAGTGCCATAGCGCCCTGTCTTCAGCTTGTCGCATCCAGCATCTGCCAGCAGTCATTCGCAGATCGTCATCCCACCTGGCCGGAGGGCGTCGGTAAACGTCGTAACGAGTCGCGGTCTCCACTCAAGAACACAAGTTTAGATACATGTCAATAATTATTTAAATAACTACCTAAACCTAAAGCCAAGCACCACATAGCAATGCTGATGCCCTCTTTTTTATCTCATTGTAACAATTTCCAGAATGTTCCTTACGGCCGTGAGTCTCAGCCTGGTCGGACAGATGCTGGTCATCTACTTCCCGCCGCTGCAGCGCGTCTTCCAAACCGAGGCGCTCACTATACAAGGTACGGGAATATCTATTTATTTAGTTTTTGATAATCCACACAGCATCATCTAGCCCCAAGATAAGCTGAGCTTTGTTATGGGTACCAGATAACTGATATATTTAATAGAATACATAGATAGATATATTTCCAGAATTCCGTCCACTTGGGCGGTAACAAGAAGTGACGGCCCAGTAGCATTTTGCTCTCAGGGTACTATTTACAGTCTCTATGTAAAATATTGTGTGTTTCTATTTAATTCTTTGTCTTATTTTGTATTCATTTATTTCTCATTTCTCATGCTGTTTAGCTACAGTTTGGGCTAGATGCTGTGGATTTTTCATCATTATTTATTTATCTCTAAGCCTTACACCTTGGCGTGGCCATTTTTGATTATTTTTGATGATGATTTATTTAGGTGCCGCCATCGGGTGTAAACATAATCTCACAATGTATGAGAAATACGTTCCGTTGAGGGGTTGAACTAAGCTACCTGTTATCTCCCACAGATCTGATATTCCTCGTTTGCCTGACGTCAAGCGTTTTCATAGTAAGCGAGATCAAAAAACTCATCGAGCGTACCATCAAGAAGCGCGCCTTCGGAAACAAGTTCTCCGCGAAGGCACACGACGCCATGGACTTTGTATGACCCAAACTCGACTCGAAGGCCCAGTAAGCTCGAGTCACTTTGACAGCTGTCAACATGACAGCCCGCCAAAACATGACCACCCGCCATATTGTGAAACAGACACGAGTGTAGTGAACGCAATCGGTTTTCCTATTCGTTGTTAGTTTATTTATTTTATTTTTTTATTTTAAGTGACTAGTGATTTGTGACGGATGAATAATCAAGACAGGACTTGACTTTAAATGTTATGCATTTTTAGATTGGCTTTTGATATTATTGGTCAGGCTGTTTTGAATTTATTATTTGATAGTGTGGTTGGCGAACAAAGCTGTTTATTTTGCAAGATTTTGTAGGTTTGTTTTAGTAATGTATACATTTTCATTATAAATAGATTGGTGCTGTAAAAAGCTGAAAACAGAAATGTAACCATTCCATATTTCAAAGTATTATCGAAATAAATAAAAATAATCAAATATAAAGTTTGTAAGTAGTTTCTTTGAGCTTAGCTGTGCTTTACAAATATAGAGTTTAGCTTTAGCTGTATAAGGTATGTTATTGTACACCACGGTAGGATATTAGCTGAACTAAAATAATGTTGTCTAACAACAATAATAAACTTACACAAAGAAACCAATGTTTAGTTAGAAGCTTTTGGATCATAACTAGAAATATCTATACTCTTAAAAGTACTCCTTATAATCAAAGTAATAAGATAGAAATTAGGCTGATCTATCCAAAGTATTAAATCGAGATCTGTACATAACTGTTTCCATCATTATCAACCTTAAGATCATAAACATAAGTAAAATTTTACACTATTTATAACAGCACTTGCTTAAAAACGCTATTTATTATAAAATTTACGTTGTAAATCATTACATTTTATAGAAACGGGTGCAATTCTGATGTCGCCAAAAATAAAACAACTTGACAACACTTAAAATGAGTTAATTTTCGATTGATAAGAGAGGGGCGGCAATATATTCAGTGCTGTCAAATTAGACAAGTTTGGTCGAAGCGACGTGTGACCCGAGAGCTGGTCAGAGAAACTTGTGTCTATGGATGATGGTACAAAAACTAAACATTACTTAATTAATAGCCAAAACTAAGCCATCCTTTTTATTTCGATCGATAAGAAAGGGACCGTATCATTTAAGTATTGCCACATTTGTTTAATTTTTGCGACATTTGACACCATTCGCTGAAAATCTTGTCAAAACTAGAGCTTGGTTTGGCTATTGAACTAATTCAATGCGAGTTTGAATATTAATACTAACTGCTGTACATTTTAAAATTATAAGGCTTGTATATTCTGCATTTAATATATGTAAACTTGCTTCGTTTTTCAATATTAAATAATGTAGATTTCCAGTTGGTTATATCTAATAGTGGACCAGATTTCGTGATCTAAGTATGAATTGTGAGAATAAAATGATTATGAATTTATGTGACGACCTCTGTCGCCGTGTGGGCGAACGGCCAGAGGCGCAGATGGTCGGAAGTTCGATCCCCGCTGCGAGACAAATGTATGATTAAAATATTTGATTCGTGTACTTCTGCTTTCTTTCAAATACTATGTATTTCTAAACAAAAATAAGATTATCGCTTTTTCCACACCTATCTCTAGTTAGGTAGTGGCCAGATAAAGCTCTGAGAAAAATAGAGAGTTGTCTGTTTTGTCGAAATCTCCAAAGTATTACTGTAATTAGTTTGAGTGAGTGTGTTGGCTGTGATAATAAAAAACACCATCAAAAATAGCTTAGCAAAAATCACGTACGATACATCACTTGCGTTTAGTTGAACTAGAATAAATTGCGCTGTTTGAAATGTTAGAATATTTATCGTTTCACTAGTAAATAATAGAATAAAATAGGACAGGTTTCGCCATTTATACTAACTGACTTATGGTAACGGTGGTTTATATTTTTTTTTGTAAGTTACGTTGTTATTTCTCTAAACGTTACATGTTTTATTTGACACCTAAATGGCCGCATTACTGAGCTAAGAGTGACATATACAATGGAAAAGAAAGTTTTTTGCGCGATTGCTACTTTAAAACACCAACCTCAATTAGTCCGATGGAAAATTTTGATGGGTTTAAAAATAAAATCAAATGCCATCAAAAAAAATTTTGTGTAATGTATATTTTCTTGCTAATTGCAATATTATTAATCGGCGAATAAAGATGAAAAGTTATCAAAAATTATGCATTTTTAGAGCGTTTTCATATAGCTACACCGGTTAGGGTCAGGGTACTTCACCTTAACTGCCCCGTCCAAAAATCCAATCTATAATATGGCGTTTACTATAAACGGTGAAATCGGTCCTAGGGCTGAACTCCATGAGCGATTATATCGCGCGTGAAAGAATGTTGAAACGCAGAGACACTTCCGCCGTTGTCGGTGTTTTCCTGTAAAATAAGTATGAATAATAGAGAATTGTCTATTAAAAAACTAGAAGTTCATCAGAATGTGTGGTCTAATTTGGTGCTTGATTGTCAGTATACTGTATTCTACATTACTATAGTACATTATTGTCTAAATTTAGAGTAAATCAACGTTGTATTTGCTTAGAATTTTTTAAAAGTGATGCGATTTTTTTAATTGTTTATTAATTTATTTATTTCTCATTCATGAGTTTTTGAATGAAATTAAGGTATTGCGCATCCTAGCAGGGCGTGTCGCTAGTTTATTCATATTTTAAAAATAAAAACTAGAACTGCACATCACTATTCAAAGTTAAATGCACTTTTCTTCATTAATAAATTTATGATAATAGATAAAACAATTTATGTAATATTAAAACGATAGTGTCATTATAATAAAGCGAGTTATGTTTTGAATATGGGCTAAAATCCCATGTCATAGTTAATATGTGTTAGTCAATCTATCTGTTTGTATTTAGTTGAATTTGTGTCGTTTTAAGCTATGTACGTTAAATATAAAAATAGAAAAAAAAATACCATTTTCTCATTAAATTTTATTGTAGTTTAAATTTTGTGTCGTCTAATTCATGTTGTCATTAAAATTAAAATCATAGTGTGAAATGTTGTGATGTATAAGTCATATCTATTTATTCATTTATTTTAATGAATCTTGTGTAAACCTACTTTACTAGTGATTGGAATTACATACATCTTAAAAGATATTTATATAAAAAACAACTAGACCTTCGTGATACACCGTCGCGTCGATCAAATCTTCACTTTCCATCAGGTAAGATCGTGGTCTATATACTATAAAAATACTTTTTTTCCTTGAAGTCCTTCGAAATTAGAATAAATAAGTTACTTTACATAACTGCAACAGAACCACCGAATTTGAGATATTAGAAATGTGTGCTAATTTAGTCACCGAAACGAGTTTCCATACGTTTCTGCGCTATAGTACGAAAAACACACATGATCGTACGAAAGTCATACTTAGCAGCACGAAAGTAATTTCTAAATTTAAGTTAAAATTCTTCCAAATGCAAAAGATGTAGCATTCGGAAATTGTTATAGGTAATCTAAAATTACGAAAGCCACACTTGATATTACGAAGGGAATAATTGACTTGTCTTCTTCGATATGGCAATATGTGTCTGATTTGCCACATTTCTGCCAAACGGAATAATTAATAGCATGAATGCAAGGGCGTAGCCAGGATTCTGTTCAGGGGGGGGCAGCCGAAAAAAAAACCAAGAATACCTACTAAGTACATGCTGCACGAGAAATGGGATAGGTAGGCTACGTTTAGAATAAAAAACAACAACAATAGTTTAACTATACGTCACGTTATTTTACAAAATAGTAGTCTTCGAGGTACTCCACAAAACCATTTTAGCAGATCTGATTCAATTTTGTTCTTATTTATTTGTAAGTACCATGCTTCGGTGAGGATACATAGGCCGTTTAAAGGATTTTCAGTCATCATTTCCTCAGCCATGTTTACTTCTAAGCACTTTCCGCGAATTTTTTGACATTTTTCGATGTTTTTTAAATAAGTACGCAATCGTGTGATACTAGTATGACAGCTAGCCTCGAATATTAAAAAAAAATCATAGTCAAGAAAAGAAAGCTAAGAACAATTTGGTTTTAGAAGATAAAAAAAAGTAGTACTACGGAATTAATGGCGAGCGAAGCGAGCCTCCAAATTTTTGTCATATTTTGGAGAGGCTGGTAAACATGACAAAAAGGCTATAGAATTAACGACGAGCGGAGCGAGCCGCAATTTTTTTTTAGACATTTTAGATGTTCTGTTACCTAAATACAATCAAGACTAAAAGCCTAGAAAAGAAGAGACTGAACGGCGAGCGAAGCGAGCCGCGAAATTTTTTGTTACATTTTCGGTCGTTAGCAAACATATTTGAAAATTATGCTATAACCTAAGACATAACAGCAAACACAGAGAGATATTCAATTACGGAAAACTTGAAAATAGTTATCTATCCATCTATAGATTCACGAAATTAAAAGTTATGTCGTGATCTGCCTTCCTGTAAAAAAAGTTATGTCGTGATCGACTTCCACTGGAGTCGGGCGTAAATGAATGCGATGCGTGCACCTAGCTCACTAACCTACAATGTAGGTAAATAATAGGAATGAAATGGCATGGAGCGCGAGCGCGCCCTACCCCGCCACCGATAACGCGCAGCGCGCTGTTGCAAAGTGGAGAACGTTTGCGGTGGTAATTTTAAAGTTTGGCGAAGAAAGCTTGGTAAAACGACAAAAAAAAATTGATATTTAGATAAGAGGTGCAAAAACATTTGTTGGATGGTCCCGTAGCAGCGTAAAAAAATTATAACAGTGAGTGGAATGAGCGCTGATATTTTTTCGTGTTTGAAATCTCTGAAAATTATTGAGAAAATGTGACATTTTCGGAAGGCTGTAAAAAAGCTTACAAAAGTAGAGAATTAACGGCGAGCGGAGCAAGCCGCGAAATTTTTTCTGACGTTTTCGTTCTTTAGCGAACAGTTTTCAAAGTATTCTATAACTAAAGAAATATCAGCAAACGGAGGGAGATATTAAATTACGGAAAAACATGGAAATAGGTATCTATCCAATAAATGTGCCTACATATAATGTAGATGCACAATAAGAATCGAATGGCACGGAGCGCGAGTGCGCCCTACCCCGCAACCAACAACGCGCAGAGCGCTTTTGCAGTGGAGAATTTTGATGAAAAAAAAATAAGAGAAGATGAAAAGAGTTTTTAAGAGAGCCTTGAGTTTTTAACCAACCATTTCAGGAGCTGCGTGACACGTACGTATATCCGAGAAAATTTTATCCATTGAAGTTTGATTTTAAACGGTGCCTCAACATTTCGGTGGGGGTTTGAATTTAGATGCAAACATAGTACGATTGTATAAAATTGACCTGTCAATGAAGTTTAGTTTATTAATAGGCTTGGCTATCTACGTAGGTACGTATTTAAAATTAAGACTGCATCCTCTAGGGGGGGCAGCTGCCCCCCCCCTGCCCGTACCTCCCTACGCCCATGCATGAATGTCATAACAGATTACCAATCCAAAGCCGATGTCACATATCCAATCACTGGTAAAGTCTTTATGTATAAGAATTTTGATGTTTACATATTATTGGAACGTAGGGATTGACTCTCTGTAGAATAAGGCTCATTGGTCAAAAATAGACCGTATAAGCCAGTTAAAGTATTATCTTCTTAAAATAATCCCTAAAGTTATTTGAGATTATTTTAAAGCAGTTAATACTTTCATAATGCAGTAGAAAGTTACAAGTTATTCGAATTGTATCATTTTGTGAAATTGATCAAATATTCGTAGTGTTTTATAAAATCGATTGGGGATGCGAAAGATTATTCGAGCGTCTGAGCAGTTTTTGAGCAAACTTTTGCATTCGCAGTCGGTATTTTGTATTCTAAATACATCTCTACTGTTTTCAACTCTTTAATAGATGGAATAAAATATAGAAAAAAACAAATCCTTTAAAATGCAGTTAAATACATAATTTTCCTTGACAAAAATAAATAAATGGTGGATTGATAAAATACATTGTCATGAATGCCCCGTGTTTTTATTATTCCATCATTTCCATCGCGTTACAGCGATCGTAAGCACTGAGCAATTATTTTAAAGAATCGCCAAAAATAAACTTTTTATAAATGATTTTATCAATCCACCGTAAGAGATATTGCAACATAATATTCAAAATAAACTGAAAGAACAATGGCAGGTCTCCATACTAAGAATTGTCTGGGATCAAATTGAAGCGTACCGTAATGAAAAAAATGTTAAAAGATTTGGCCTTAGCTCCAGAATCTATAAATGAGACTATTTTCTTTGGGGAAAGCCGAAAAAAAAAGATTTCAGTGTTTGAATTTTTTGGTTATGAATGAACGTCAAACAATATTTGTCTATAAAACATCGCAGATTGAAATCAAATCATAAAGAAATGGATAATGTGGTTTGGTTTTGGGTTTGGTCTTATCAATTAGACCACGCCACCTTAAATATTCGAAATGAGAAATGATAAACAAAATGAGCAAAAAAAATTCTAAACTTCTTGTATGTTTACGAAAGCTGGGCGTGTATTAAAAAAATGTACCTACTTGCCCCGTAAACACAAAAAAACTGAGGGTTTTAATAAATAATGTTGGACAATCCACACAGCATCATCTAGCCCGAAGCTAAGCAGAGGTTGTGTTATGTTATGAGTTCCTACTAGATAACTTATATACCTACTTAAAACAATATATATAGGTATACCTACATTAATAGATATTTTTTTATTTTACATAGAAAATGCCCAGAACACCCAAAACAACAATATCGGAGTCCTAAGGGCACGCACTAGCCATACAGGGCAGTATCAATCAGTCCATAAACAGTCCAGCAGCCTTATTGTCTAACTTGAAATCCATTACCAGTGAACTTCAAACCGATTAACAGTTGTAGACCCAGTCAGAATGTTGTCGGTATTGTCTAAGGTATTCAACTGGTCTTCAGTTTCAGCTATTTAGACAATACGAAAGTGACAATCGAAGTCCAGGCTAGGTTTGAAATGCCAAACTGAAGCCGATTATGATTACCAGTTGAGTTAGAGTAGTAGAGAGGCAATAGAGCCGCATGTCGGGTGTTACATACGTCGCAAATCAAAGACAAAATAATGGTAGGTAACATTTCGAATGTACCTAATTCGAATATCATTTGATAAGCTTTTAAATATCATAAAATAACTCCGGCCTTTACGAGAAGGAGTGAATAATTGAAAAATCGTAGAAAATTTATTAAATTTGATTCATATACATCAGATCCATGGACGCAAAAAAAAGTCCAGACGAAATTCTGTCATTGTTCTTTGTGACGGTGAATTTCTTAAGTTACGAGATATGAAATAGGAATACTTTATACATAGCTTCAAAGTACAGTTAATTTACAAGCACACCGTTTAAATAACAACGCACACAGTTTAAAGAACCTACGAGTGCATTGCAATTGGGGCTCTTTTCTGCTAAACTTAAAGCTTCTATGACAATGGTATCACACACAGAATGAAACACTTTCGTATTCTACCAATTATTAGTACCTATTCTGTATTGTGCTAGAGTTTCTTCACTTAAGTGAAAGAAACTCAAGCACAGAATCACTAAATAGTATAAAACGAAGTCGCTTTCCGCTGTCTGTCTGTCCCTATGTATGCAGATCTTTAAAACTATGCAACGGATTTTGATACGGATTTGTTTATAAGATAGAGTGACTCAAGAGTACGGAACACATGTCATGTATAACATGCAATGCACCCGTGCGAAGGGGCGGGTCGCTATATTATATTCTAAAGTGTCGAGGAAGAATTATACTAAATCTAAATCGTCTCTTCGTGCAAAAAGTACCGCACGCACTATCTACTTAGAATACTCTAGATAGAGTTTCTGTCTACCAAGGTGGCGATTCTGCGATGATACCATGTTATTGTAATAGTAAGCGACTGGTTAGCTGTGGGCCCTTGTACATTCGCTTACAGAAGTAAAAGAAAGTATAGTAACAGAATAGAGCCGTAAATACCTAAGTGAATGTAATGCGAACAAACCAAAGTCTTGTCTTGCAAATATAATAGTCTTGAGTAAAGGTGTTAAGTATTTTATTTCGTCCTGATCCTCATATCCTTTGTCTATTAGATTCGGAATTACCTACATTGAAAGACATTTTAACTCATAGTACTTGGTTGGTTCATTGCTATGGAAATTTAGTTTTATAAAGCTCTGGGCACAATTTCTGCTATTGATATTCAGTTGATGTACCTAATTGCTATTGACATTTATTCAGTAACTTTAAAAATAAGTTTTTATAGGTACTACTTTAGAAATTTGGTTTCGAAGTAGATATGAAATCTTCGCGGCCTGCTTAAGTAGGTATCTTCTTTTGCATAATTTCAGATAGCGAAGTTCTCGCTAATCATGACCTGACTAAGAAACAAATAAAACAGGATAAAGTGAACCAGTGTTAAAATGGCGTCCGTGCACATCGGTCGTGTTTTGGCCCTGCAGTTGTTAATAGTGCAGTGTTACTGTCAGGAGTATCGGATACCTCCTGTTCGGATACAGGCTTTCAGACCGAAAGGATTCAGAGCTTCTATTGATGGTAAGTGTATCTGATTTTTGAAGTCATTTATATTTATATAAAACACGCATAAACAACTGATAAACTTGACAAAAGAAAGTAACGTAAAAATTCAAAGTAAAGTAAGTATGTAGTTGTTTTTGTATTGTTTTATTTAAGTTTCCAGAATTGTTTTCTCAACAACAAGTACGATAAATGAAATTGTTATTCTTAATTTTTAGTTGGGAGAATTTTTGTTATTATTTTTATTGGGCAGGATAAAAAGGTTGAAACAACTAAGCCAAAATGTTCTTTCATTTTAGTTTTTGAACAAAGGTTTATGATAATAAATTCTTAATTTATGATAAGTGTGATGTGGTGATAATCTTAACGACTTTAAGTGACTTACCTACTTATTGAACTGATTAAGGTTTAACATTATTATTTAGATAATTTATTTCATACTTACCCTATTTATTTACCTACCTACTTAAATAATTATTAACTGTGATGGAAACCGAAATCCATAGCATTTTGACTAGTAGCGGGCTGGTTTTATTTATAATTTTCCTGCAAGTAAAACTAGCGGTCACTCGCCCTGCTTAATAATTCCTCACGATAAAACTTGACCTCACCGTCACATCGTCTCAGCTTATATCAAGACCACGTCAATGATGGTTCATGAGTCATTGTAGTTTCGCGATAAACGAAAAAAGTCCCGTAGACTTGTTTTTTTATGACTTGCTAATTTGCTTTTATTAAAAACCTATTGGGTAAAATGATGATCTTCCTTTCCAAGTTAGTGTGGTGAAATCTTAAAACCGAAATCAAATAGGCCAACCCAGTAACACTTCTACATCATTTAATTTTTAAAATAAATAAATAATGCTGGTCAATCCAAACACCATCATAATACACAGCAGGATTGATTATAATATATTAATTACATAGATAGATAAATATTTTTTTTTTTTACATAGAACACAAACAGAACTCTTTGAAAAATCTGCAGATCGATGACTTACTTTGTATTTTGTAATTGTGTTGGTGTGGTTAAATAAACAAGGAAACTTGGAAAATCATCGTGTACCTAAGTAGATTGTATCTACCTATATAATAGAATAGAATATTACTTTATTGCACCATCAATTTTAGGAGACATTATGAGTTTTCATACAAACCCTTCTGTATCCTTTCAGACGCTCCCAACCTAGCCCTCTTCACCTTCCAAGGCAACATCAACCGAGCTATCGGCTCCTCAGACGTCGGCGACATCTCCGGCGAGGTCACAGAGGCTACCAATGGCCGATGGGTAGTGGAAGACCAGAATGTAGTGCTGAAGGCTGGTGACGTCATCAAGTACCACGTGTTCGCTGCTGTCAAGAGTAAAGGATATGTGGCTGATGGGCTGAGTTTTACTGTGTCTGGTGAGTTCAGAAATGATCGACCTTCTGTACTTGGCTTTGTAATCATTATATGTACGTAGAAAATAAGTGTCCAGGCTAAACAGAATCAGACGTGCATTCTTTTTAATTATTCACTCCCACAATCCGATGTGAAGCGCAGGACCAAAGACTACACGTGCTTTCTAAGGCACGGGGGTGTAACACCGACCAACGACAACTTCCGGACTGAGGATTGCTACATAATTATGCTGGATAAAAAGCGACTTTGCGATGAGGGGAGATCTGGTTCTTGGTAATTTTTTTAAATTACTATTTATTCGGACTCGGCCTTGTGCTATGCATGGAGGAAGATCGGGCTGCAAAACGGGATTGCCTTGCTCCAAATTCGCCAAATGATGATAAAAATAGGAGGTTTTTGTTCGAGTAGTTTACGTATGTTCTATGCTCGCCAATTTCTCGAACAATAAAATTATTTATGGACCTTTTTTAATGGTTCTTTGCTAAAGTATAGAGAATGATCAAAACATAATCCCGAGGTATGTGTGGCAAAACTTTAGAAACTGTGTAAGCAGTTATTTGAATTTCTTACTTTATTCAAAACAATCAAATTTCGTTAACATTTCTAACCTACCTTATATTCTATATCCACAGAACTAGAAGACTACAGCTCAACATCCCCCTCTGGTCCACCCCCTCGCCCCGACTGCCGCCCCACCCAGACCCTGGTCCGCGGTGGAACAGCCTGCGCTGGCCAGGTCATCTTCGAGGATACCTTCGACTCCTTGCGGGAGAGTGTCTGGCAGATCGAGCAGTACATCCCTACAGCGTCCAGTGGGATTTATCCGGTAAGGAACCAGTGCATTTACACCGAAGTTATTCTTATGTGTAGTAGGTTTAAAAATGTTGAGGCTAACTATACCCATGCGAGCTGTGCTTTGGCAATTTTTAACGATGAGGTCTCATGCAAAGTCGTATAATATAGTTAAATCAATTCTCTTCTCATTTACACTTTTCTTTTCATCATATCCAACCAAACAAACAGATTTACACGCGTTAGAAATCAACTTACATTTAACTCATAGCAATGATACGTCATCGTTTATACTTAGTAGCGACTGCTTCCTTGCGGAGGTAAAATGGAGGTTTTGTATTGTTAACAAATAATTTCAATAAGGTAATTAACAATTTACAGATCTTATATAATTACTAAAAAGTAACAAAATAACCATCTCAATTAATATAATAACTATAATTCTGATATTTTATTATTTTATTTTAACAATATAATTCTGATAAATTGTGATTTATTTACCCAAACTTATAATGTAAAGAGGATTCCTACGGGAAATCAAGTAAAAAGAAAACACTCAACACAAGCTCAAGTAAGCAATAGTTTATTAAAAACCTTAGGTGCAAAAATAGCTTTACATGGGAAACAAAAGAATTAAGTCTACGACTAACTAACCTAAATACAATAATTATCGGTGGAACGTGAACAAAGATATGCCTACATAATGCATAAATATATTAGTTTTGGTTATATCTCAGGAACAAAGTTTTAAGATAATTCTATATGTCGTAGTAAAGTAAAGCTTTATCTAAGGCTCTTCAGTAATTTTTTAGTGAAACTCCACGTCTTCAGCGGTAATTCTCTTCGTGTTGCATTTCGGGCATTTACTCCTCACAACTCCAGGCTCTTTGCAACCATAGCAGGTGATTTTGCTCATATTTGGCGGTAAAAGAGGCAAAGCAGGTACAAGTTGTGCGGGATTGTCTGCTGTAGTCTTATTGAGTTTGTTGTTCTTCCTCTTCTCTTCTTTTGCCTTCTTTTTCCTACACTCGTTCACTGAATGGCTCAAGGCACGACAAAAGATGCAACGCCTTGCTTTCTTCTCTTCTTCGTTCTGTCCCGAGAAATTCTCAATCTCTCGAACCTTCTCTAAAAACTCTTCAAAAGTCCGAACAGTTTCTCTAGGGATCTTGTCTGGAACCAACGGGTGAAGCGACGCATAAATAATGTCCAATTTCTGGGATTCCGTTAGCTGCGGCTTAGGGAGCTCCGCCATTAGAGCGCGTTTCTTAACGACAAAAAGTTCGACCCCTCGTGGCGATACTTGTTTATGCGTAACTAATTCGTCGTAAATTTTATATGCAGGTTTTTTCGGGCCATAGTTTAGCCTAAGAACCTTGAGGGCGTCATCCCACGTATCTATACTATCTCTGACCCCTAGCCACCATATTGCCGCATCTCCGACCAAAAGCAGTTTTAGACCCTCGATAGCATCCTCATCCGTGACTTTTGCTAGTTTCTTAAAAGTTATGATTTTTAATAGAAAAACTTCCAACTTAAATGCGTCACGAGATCCATCAAATCTTTCCGTGCATGAGGCGAAAGTACCGGCCTTACTATGAGAGGGGCTATTTTTACTCGCTATGATCTCTAAAAGCTCGCGGAATTGTTCGTTAGTTAAGGTAACATTAGCCATTATTTACTAGGTCTGGTAATATTTTATATAAATCTATTTTGCCTACTTGTATAAACACAAAATTTAACTATGTATTAATAATAATAATCGTATATTAATATAACTACACACAGTAATCCTACCTAAGTACGTAATATAACTATTGACTGACTTTTTACTTAAAACAATTAACCTGAGGGGAATAAAAGTGCTCCAAAGTGGGCGCTATTAGAACGGGAACGTGAACAAAGAATAACGCCTACAGTCCCTATATCAGCCGGGCATCGAAACAACTCAAGCACAAAGAAACCGACCTAGGTTGGCTCTTGGTAGTGTATTGAGAGGTGTCGGGCGCCGACTGCCTGCCGTTCGATGGCTCGGTCGCCTTTTATTTGGACGATGGATCTCAGCGGCGCGTGTTGCGGGGATTGGGGGGCGTCACTGGAACCCTCGACCGATTCTGATGTGTGTGTCTGTGTGTTTGTGTGTGCGCGGCGATCAGCGGTCCATGTGTATATTGTGTCGGCGGGGCGTCGACCGAAGCGCGCGGAATTGTTGGCATTGTTACAATGACAACAAAAAGAAACCTCTTGCTAACACAATACAACTGTCATACACCACAATCAAAATCATTCAGACTTTTATATTTTTATGTAGGTATGTTAGTCTGTCTGTTGATATGGGCCCTAGAATAAGTTTTTTACCATCCCATAACTGTCCATTATAATGCCTTAAATAAATGATTTATTATTATTAAGAAAATATTTTTACTGTACACTACAAATGAAATATAACATAAACGTATAGTACAATATTATAATAACATAAAAGACAAAAATACAATGGGAAAAGTAATTGCAAGGCAACCATCTTATCATCTATGCTGTCTACACAACCATAATTTCACCGCTACAAAACCTTTCAGGAATACCCATTCAACTCGTACCAGCGCCTCGCCTCGCAGCCGACAGTATCTGCCAGTAACGGCCAGCTCCGCATCACGCCAGTACTCCAGCAAAATCTGCCAGGGTTCAGCAACGAGAGCATCTACTCCGGGACTTTGAACCTTTTCAGTGGGTTAGTTAAGAACATTCTACTCCAACCATCGCCTGGCCTTACAGCCCATATATTCAGATTCAGATTCAATAACTTTATTTTTTTAGAATTACAAAATATATACTTAGACAACACATAGTATCCATTAGTAACGACTGCATTACACCTGCGCCAGTAGAAGCTGCCAGGGTTCGGCGAAAGCATTCTACTCCGGGACTTTGAACCTTTTCAGAGGGTTAGTTAAGTGTACCCATCAGTAAAGGTTACCACGTTACATCTGTGCTTCAGCAGAACCTGCCAGGATTCGACAACGAAAGTTTCTGAACTTTGAACTCTTAGTTAGCTGGTAGCGTAGGTTGGTTGTTCATTCGAAGAGTAAACACTCGAACAAATTCACTTGTATACAAACCTTTTTAGTGGGTAAGTTTAGGTCTGCAGAGCGCCTTTGTAGCCTATAATATCCGTCAGTTACGACCACCTTCGCATTACACTTCCGTCAGCAGAACCTGCCATCGTTCAGCAAGGAGTCCTGGAGTAGATGATCACTCCAGGACTTTGGACCTTTTTATCGGGCTAGGTGAATAGGTTAGGGTATCAAAAAGAGTTTCATGTTTGTAATTAATTGTGTTTATTTTATGTGTGAATGAACTGTTTTGTTAGAAAATATTCCACCGAGTGTTCGAATTTGATGTATTATAAAAATCCACCCAAAGAAACACTTCAACATCATCATCATCAACATCACCAGCCTATAATAAGTCCACTGCTGGACATAGGCCTCCCCTAATGAGCGCCATAGATGGCATCATTATTTGGGGGTTATTGCCCATAATCCCCACGCTGGGCATGCGGGTTGGGGATCGCAGTTCGGTGTTGTTGTTCTGCAGAAGGCGCTGCTGCCCGCCCCCCGCTGTGTTTCCCTTAGTCGCCTCTTACGACACCCACGGGAAGAGTTGGAGTGGTGAAATTCTATGCCGGCACCACACGGCAAAAAGAAACACTTAAAGCTACTTAATCGTTATTTTTATTTTAGGTTAGCCTACTGCTAGTATACCAAAAATAAAATACAAGATTCTAGGATTTTGCAAAAACAAGTAAAGCTAAGCGTACCTACATCTTACAGGCCGACACAGCATGTAAAGATTAAAATTTTACGATCCCACTTTTCATTGTTCAAAGATTTAATTTCAAAGATCAAATCGCAGTTTCCGCTGTTTTGTTAAAATAGCTCATCAAAATCCAAGATGGTGTTTGTTGTGTTTAATTTCTGGTGTACAATAAGGCATTTTTGTATTTGTATGTCGACATTTTTCTCTTCCCTTCTTTACTCATTACCATATTTTCTCAGCTGCACCGCCCCAGCAGAAGCCTGTATAGCCACAGCATCCGGCGCCGACATCATTCCACCCGTCGTCAGTGGCAGGATCACCAGCAAAGGATTCGCCTTTACGTATGGAACTGTGGAGGTCAGAGCCAAGCTTCCTCAAGGAGACTGGCTTTATCCAGGTCAGTATGAAGACTTGTTCAGATTATAGTGCTGTGAAACATTACTTGACTACTTCTGTGGCACGAAGGTCTGCTGTGTCGCATTTGTACGGTAAAATAAAAAATATTTTTTCTTCTCTTCAAGATCTTTACAATATTAAGTATGTATATCAGTCACCTAGAATCCATAGCTCAAGCTGCTTAGCTTGGGGCTAGATGCTGTTGTGTGGATTGTCCTGGATTATTTAACTTAATTTCTACTTCATATCAAATTTCGTGATTCGGTTAAATTTATTTGCGAAAACTACGTCAAAATTGTATTTTGATCGAGGATAAGACATTTATGATTAGATGCATTTTTTTTCATAAAACAACGAATGTAACGTAAGATGTAACATTTCTCAAGAATTTTTAACACCCTTAAAGTTCTTCACAGGCTGCGTTTGGCGAATTCTCTAAGCATGCACTCGGAACGAATATAGCATTGCGCTACTCCTAACTACTCCTAAGTACTAAAATGTTAACCTTAGTTCGGTAGTGCGTGTCTGAGAAAATTTTCTTAACAGACTACTAGACAACAATTTATGACAGGTACTAATGATGCCTTTTGGTTTATGAAATCGTAAAATCTATTATTTCCTCAGAAATACTGCTGGAACCGTTTCTAAAGAAGTATGGGAGTCAGGGCTACGCCTCTGGGGTGCTGAAGATCGTGTCTGCAAGGGGCAACAGTGAACTGAATGCGGGCTCTGCCGACTATTCTAACAGAGTGAGTCATAAAATTCGCTATTAGTTTTTATTCCGTGTTTTGAATACAAAACCGGATTTTCTAAAATGCCAGGACAACTCATACTCCTAGCTGCTTGCCCAGGGTAAATGCCCAGGTCCTATGCAGTCTAGAGCCTTTAGCACCTTAGGAGCAATGGGCGTTGATTTGTCAATTTACAATAGTTCACAATACTTGGAAAACCATTGTACACAATCTACTCAACAAGGACCATGGTAAAAAAAAAAAACCATGGGGATTATGATAGGTATAGTTAGTTATGATTAGTTATTAGATAGATAGTTATGGTTTGGAGGAAACTGGTTCAGACCTTTGCTGACGAGGTATTCGCGTACAGCCTTACTTTTTCCACGGAAATGAGGTACCCCATTGTTATAATACCGAGTTGTTCATGTGTTTGTAATGTTACATTAGATCACAGCTTGTACAAGTATTGTACTTACATGTATTGCAAAAACTGACCCACTAATTCATGTAGGTTTGCTTATTTAAAGCATTGCCATTCCTCGGGTCTATTCTGCAGTCAAATAACTTATTGCTATACCCCAGTAAAATAATTTCCTGATTCAACCTTCTTTGCCATCAATATGACATTACTTAGCAGCTATTTTAATTTAGCAGACCTGTACGAATTATAGCTAATGTTCTAGAAATCCTTTTAGGTCCTGTATGGAGGTCCTATCATGGACTTCCAATGCCACGACACCTTGCTGGCGAGGAAAGCCAGGGGCGACGGCAAGCGCTGGGGAGATGACTTCCATACGTACTCTGTGCGGTGGGCTCCAGGTAAATACTAATATTCGTGATTCGGTTGTTGTCGTAATGTTGTATGTCTAGTCTAGATAGAATTTGACCACCCCAACTCTTCCCGTGGGTGTCGTAAGAGGCGACTAAGGGAAACAGCGGGAGGCGGGCAGCAGCGCCCTCTGCAGAAAAACTCCACCAAACTGCGATCCCCAACCCGCATGCTGAGCGTGGGGAGTATGGGCAATAACCCCCCAATGATGAATAATGCCATCTATGGCGCTCATTAGGGGAGGCCTAGAGGTCCAGCAGTGGACTATTATAGGCTGATGATGTTGAAATGCATAGTGGTACCATACATGAGTGCAGACAACTGCCACACAACAAGAAAGAACATAATGATCATGACCGCTCTGACAAGAGTGTTACGAAGAAAAAGTGCATAGAAAATAACAGAATAAACCAACTACAAACTAGGTAAGTACCTATATCTATTTATTTGAAATTTTTCATCATCTAGTCCCAAGCTAAGCAGAGTTTGTGTTATGGGTAGGTACTATGTTATGGGTACTATGTACGATGACTGATATACTTAAAACAATGTTATTAATTACATACATAGATATTTTTTATAATACATAGAAAACAACCAGAAAACCCTGAACAAATATCTGCAGATCGTGCAAATATTTGTCCCGAGACGGGAATCGAACCCGCAACCTACTGTACCGCAAGCGGACTTTCGCCCACCGCGCCACAAAGGGCGTCTGTGTAAACACGATTAAATCGACTTAACCTATAATGGAATACTAATTCTAATTCTAACTGAGATTTGCACTGACATCTCGCATGGGAGTGTATTGTGCATTATCGGAATACTAACAAATATTCTCTTATTTCTCTCTAATGTCCGTAGACCGTATAACCCTATCAGTGGACGGCGAGGAATGGGCGCGTGTGGACCCGGCGGCCAGCGGTCTATCAGGCCGGCTGCCCCGCGAGTGCGCGCAGGTCCCACGGACCCTGCTCGCTATGGGCTCCAGGATAGCGCCGTTTGATGATCATGTAAGTGAATCTGTTTCATGTCTGCGAGACCGTTTTTCGCTAACAGTAGACGAGAAACCAATAATTTCTAACGTAATACTCGGCTGGTCGGCTTCGACAGATAATCTAAGCCGACCAATAACTACATATTTTTGCTTTGGCCTCTTATTAGAAGAAGAGACTCATTTACAAAACTACTCTGAGTAGTTCCTAATGATATGCTTTCATAGATACCTAGAAATTTAAAGTATTAGTTATCAACTATTGAAATATACCAGTAAATAACATATACATCGATGGGCAATTTTTATTCTCAAATTACTGTATCTCCTTTAATAAAACTTTACATACTTACTAAACAGTTTTAATAGACAATTGGTCTTTCATGCAGAAACAGAAATAACAGCATTCAAAGAGTTTATTTTAATAGAGTTTATTTTAATAGATTAAGGTATAATTAAGGTAATTAAGGTAGATTAGTTGAGTGATTTTACAAGTGGTTTTATGGCGCTCAAGGGGAGGCCTATGTCCAGTAGCGTACTAACATGGGCTGATGATAATGATGGATGCTAGATTCGACCCACACTCATTTTATGATTCGCAACATTACCACCATTCTAATACACACAAAAGATCCTATAAAATTGTATTCGGTTCTTACAAGAGTATTCTGCTGCACACAAAAATAAAAGTCCTATACAATTTTATTACTTACAAAGATACTCTAATCCTGTGAACTCTTTTCCCCCAGTTCTACCTAACCCTAGGCGTAGCAGCGGGCAGCGTGACAGAGTTCCCCGACGGTGTAACGACCGGGTCGGGTCGGCCCAAGCCCTGGTCGAACCGCGCTCGGAAGGCCGCCCTCTTCTTCTGGCAGGACTTAGCTGCGTGGCAGCAAACCTGGCATAGACCTGAGCTCGCGGTTGATTATATTAAAGTTACTGCGCTGTGATTGGGGCGTTTTATTTACAAGTATTACACTTGTGTAATAGGTCCATTGACTAAAATTATCGGCCAAAGAAATTTGCATGTGACTGTGAGATTACGCAAAGGGGTGTTCTTATATCAAAGATAGGGCAAGACAGCAGGCGCATCATTTTGTTATTTGCTAGAATCAGATTTTATTTCATTTTTCCTTTTGTATAGTTTTAATAATTGTTAGTTATTCTTAGTTTCTAATTATAACGTAGTTGTTAAGATACAAAACTGTTACTCCGCAAGCAAGCAGTATTTTTAGCTTCTATATGCGAGGACACATAAATGGTTAAAAGTTAGTATTTAAGTTACATATAAAGCATGTACAACTGTTTGTTCTCCTAATAAAGTAAAATAAAAATAAATAAATATCTATAGTGCTAGCAGGTTCTAACCTCCTTTGTTATTTTTGAAATAACTTGATAGGTTACTACTATTTGTTCAAAACAGTGCGCCTGGTGATATTTGGCGACGACTACGGTCATAAAAGCTATAACTTATAGCATTTCCTTCTATTTGGGTCCCGTTATTGCCCACTATCTTATTGATATTGACCTTTGTTCTACAATCGAGTTAAAATAAGCAACGTACATTTATGTGTCACCTATGGAAATGCAATTGTTTGCTTCTTGTGACATGACGGATAAGTATAGTATCGACTTCGCTGCTGTTGATTGTTTAATTGTTCCGGTGGTTTTCTACACACAAAATTATATATTGAAAATATCTATCTATGTAATACATCGTATTAAGTACATTCAGCATCCATAACACAAGCTCTGCTTAGCTTGGACCTAGATGACGCTGAGTGTACAGCATTATTGATTAATTTAAATTTATGAGAGGTTTTACGAAAGGGTGTGGCTAAGTTTGATAAGTTCAATAGGTATGTTAAGTACAAAAACTAAGTAGGTATATGAATCGTTTATTAGGTATGTGCTAACGCTGAGATCAGGACCAGGATCAATTTATCTGAAAAGACAGAAATATTTGTTGAACTTACTGATAATTTAATTATTGATATTACTTACTCATAGGTTAGTTACCTACCTCATGGTATTTATTTTATGAATAAATTTCAGGGTAAGTTTCCTGTTATGTTTATAATAATTATTCTCAAGCGTTGTGTTTCTCTCATCATCATCCAAACTAAATAGTCCATTGTTGGACATAATGCCTCCCCTTATGAGCGCTACAGCGGCCTAATGAGTTTGCATCCAGCATCAGCCAGTCTTTCGCAGTCCTCCCAGCTGGTTGGTTAGCGAAGTGAATATACGCGTTTGCTGAGTCGCGATCTCCACTTAAGAACTCGTTTACACGGTTTTCAGTATTCGTGGGATATAGCCGGCACAGCTTCAGCTTGCTTTTTTGCTTTTCAGCTTGCTAATTCTTTAAGTTATTCGATAAATTTCGTTCTCTTTCGGATAAACCTCTATTCGTTACGAATCGAAGGGCACTCTTTCAGCTTGCTAGTTCTTTCAGTTATTGTGATAACTTTGGTTCTGTCGGATATATTATTTCCAACAGAATTATTTATTTATTTTTTTGAAAACCCATAATACCTACCTAGATACATATAAACTTACCTTACAACGCAAACACCTTCACATAGTCCACTATAAGCGAGCTCGTATCCTCGAACCAGGTGTTGAACCACTGATCCCTGGCTTCCCAGAAGGTGAGCATGGCCTTCGTGGCCTTATTCTTCCACGGTTTGTTGGCGCTGTCCGGGAAGTCGTTGATTCCGCCTATCCTGAGGCCGATTGATATGTAGAACTGTAAGGAGTAACAGATGGTAAGGTAGGTAATAACTATAGATAAGGTAGGTAATACGATATACGACACATTATAGGTAAGGTAGGTAATAAATATGGCTTTCTGACGCTTGGGACACAATGTATTCGGACACTTTATCCGAAATTACACTTTTATAAGGTAATACAACGATACATTATAGGTTTAGTTTTAGTTATTGGAACTTCACATCGATGTAATGTTTTAGTTATATATAATTAATTTGCCTTGTGTGTTTCTCGGTCACGATCTATACCTTATTACCTATTATTAGGGTTTGTCATACAATATTATTATAAATAGTTAAGATTTTATTTTTAGTTTGTTTGAATCGATTGGCTCTGAAATTACTAGTCCAACTTGAAATATTCTTTTACCCATTAGCATCCTACATTATGCCAGATGATCATAAACTAGAATAATTTCAAAATAGTTAAAGTTCCTTAGGAAAACTTCAATAATGCAACACAACGTAAGTTAAAATATAAAATTTGAAATGTGTGAGCAGCTCTCTTGTAAATAAATAAATAGACCGATCTAAGCATGCATTATTGTAGGTCCAGTCACTGATGTAAATGACATTCTCACCAGTTCATCGAAGGGCGCCATGACACTGCCCTTCAGCCAGTGCAGTGCTGAGGTCACATTATTGGCTGTTCCATCCTGGTAGAACCCTTCGCCTGGAGATATATTGCCGTAGTTCTCTCCGTCCACAGACATGCTGATTCCATCTGTTCAGGAAGAAGAATACTCATGATTAATAAATATTGTTTATTATATCAGGGCGCTATGGCGCTCATTCGAGGCATGTCCAGCAGTGGACTGACGTGGGCTGATGATGATGATAGTGATATATTATATAAATAATGCTGGACAATTCACACAGCATTATTAGATATTTTTTATTAAACATAGAAAAGGACCGGAAATAATATTTGGATATCGTTCAAATATTTGACCCGAGGGGAGAAACGAATCCGCAACCTAAAGCGACCTTCGCCCAAAGCGCCACAGAGGTCGCCCGAAACTTCCTAATTGGCTCAACACTTTCAGGTGCTTAGTACATAATATTTATTCTGTGGCAATGGCCCAAGTTCGGATGGACGATAGTGATGTTAATAGAATTTGCGTAGTTCTGTGTCAGCATGATAGAGGCGCTGTAGGAAATCCCATCAAACCTAACTTAGGGCCACGATAGCCAGACTTGTGCTGATCATGGAAACTAGGTGTTACAGGTGGCAGACGAATCTGTCTTGTTATATATTTTATTATAGTTATATTTAGATAGGCCTCCCCTAATGAGCTCCATAGCGCCCTGTCTTCAGCTTGTCGCATCCAACATCTGCAAACCAGTCTTTCGCAGATCGTCGTCGCCTATGTCCAGCAGTGGACTGATATGGACTGATGATGATGATATTTAGATAAACTGACCTGGCCTCCATTCCAAGGAGTAGTTGTGGAAATCCTTGCTCCACGTATCGTAGCCTATCTTCTCCTTCAGATATGCCGACCTGCAAAATAAAACAGCAACCATAAGGTTCCAGAAGTCTCAAGGTGATGTCACATCCGAAATCCTTTTACCTATGGTCATCAAACTCCTGACCATTTTTACGCTCGCACAAAGCTTGTCTAAAGACAAAAAGTACTTAATCTTCTCGAAAAAAAGAAAAGTTTTACCACCTTTCCCTTAAACGAAGGCAGGCATGCCCAGTGGTGGACATAAAGGTTCTGATGGTACCTGAATGGATCTTGGGGCGCCAGGATAGGTCCTCCGTACAGTTTCTTGGCAAACTCCTGGTTCCCCTTGACACAGGCGATGCGCAACAACCCTGACGCATAGTTATTGATGCCGTAGACATTGTCTCGGGGTTCCAGCTGGATTTCTGCAGAAATAAATTAGTGTTATGACCGCACAAGAACTGCTGCAATTAAATCGTGTAATTGTAAGTGTAATTTTTATGGACTGAGTCTGAATAAAGAAACTTTTTATTACCTATTTATTTATTTAAATAGAATGAAATGATCCGGGAAAGTTGACCAAACACTTTGGGGATCCAACAATAACATCAATAACCCCCAAACAAACCCTTTCACTATGTAGGTACCTACAGGTATAAAATGTTTGATTTTCTAGAAGTAGATAGGTGTGGATACTACCTAAAATAAATAAATAGTACCTCGTCCAGCACCAAGATAAGGAGAACGTATGTAAAAAAATCTGACCAGGTATAATCCAGTCTCCCAGCGGCATCCTGGCTCGCACCTCGACCCTGCCGTACTTGAAGGCGAACCGCGACTTCGTGGTCACTTTAGCTGTGATGATGGGCGGCAGGATCTGAGGACCTGAAGCTTCACGGGAGCACTCCATTGTGCCGACCATTCCGGTGCATCTGACAAAAAAACTTTTTACATGCTTCTGCCAAATTCAAAATCTCCGAATGTGTTCTTTCGCATTAAAAAAGATATGTTATTCCAGACCTTGAATTGAACAATTACACTAACGCTCAGCCCTTGTCAGTAATTTTGACGTGAAGAAGTAACAAATATCCCAACTTTCGCATTTACTAAAGTGAGAAATAGGACTGATGCATATCAGAAGAGTTGTGGTTACGATCACTACCATTTATTGTGCAAAATGACTATAGAGCGTGCTTCCAACTAACTAAGGATCGATATAATATTATGTAGAAATCAGTGAAAAACCAAGATTTTACGCAAAAGTGCCGCAAGTCCTAAGACCTAGCTATGTTGATTAATAGATAAGTAAGCCAACATTGTAGCAAACAATGAAAAGAGAGTGTACCTTATGTAATTTTATAGTTAGAAATCGTTATTTATCTCAGAATCTGTGAAAGCTACCACCTTCATATTTAGGTAAATGATAATTCGAACTTTTATCTTGGATTCCGTCTTTTCAAAAACACGATTGGTGAAAATTTTCTCGATACTTTTATTTTTTGAAAAATACATGTTTTGCACACATTTTGCTATTTATCTCAGGTTGGATTTTTGTTTTGTCAAGAAACGTAGTAGAATTTCTTCGTTTTCGTCTTTTTAATTTTTCGATTAGTTGTGTAAATAACTTGTAATTAGGCATAACAGTTTTGGAAATATAAAATACGGAGCACGTCTATCGCTCTGTGCTTCTACTCATACGAAAATCATATCTAGTCATTCTGCTCGAAATTTGAATTTTGGCTGAGGTATGGCACGCTCTCTTTTATGTTTGCTAACCTTGCGGTAAGATCCAGCGACTGTTGCACGTAGTCCTCGCCATATTTAGTTTCCAGTCTAAAAGGCTTGATGCTGAGGCGGCCATCGCTCACATGAAGGTTCCGGTCGTTCAGATAGACGTTGAAGGGATAGTCCTGCAAATATCAGTATTTTTTTGTCAATAACAGTAACATTTTGGTAAATGATGGCATTTTGGGGACTTTTGCTACAGATAAGATGACTCCTAGTCGACTATTTAGCCACGGTGCAGTCTCAATGGAGATTAGCCATGTACCTACGCTGGACATATTTTACGTAACTGTTAATTACTAATTATATCACTAGAAATGGCAACGCTGTGGTTAACTTTATTAAAAATATATCCTCGGTCTCATACTCGTAACATAATCCGATGGAACGGCAACCGACACGACTGGGGTGAGATTCAGGAGGACCAAAGGCTTACATGTTTTGCTTGCCGAGGCAGGGGGTGTATTACCACAAACGGTCCCTGGAATACTATTGGGAATTTTTCTGATAAAATAAGTTCGTTTTGTAGCTATTATTATCTTGAGGTAGATTATGTAATGTGGCGATGTGGAGATTTGTTCATTTTGTGCAATTTTTGTAATAACAAAAGATTTTTGTCTGTTTTTATCGAAGGCACAGTTAATAAATAATTTCCTACTTAAACTTATTTTATAGGCGAAAAAATATATGTACATTTAGTGTTTATAATATTAATTGTTAATTCTTTACAGAACAGCCTTCGGTCTTAACTGAATGCTCTGAAACTCGCGCAAGAGTTTCGCTTCTAAAGGAAATTAACATGCAAATCTTTGAATATTTAAGAGTTATTTGTCCTACCTATTTATACGAAAGTGAACCTTCAGGGAACGGTTGTAACCTGAAAAGGATTAGAACCACTAAAATGAGTTCCAGTCTTACCTCCGAATTCTCAAAGTTAATTTTATATTTACGTACGTGTCAAGTCGCACTTTTTGACAAATAATCATTTAAAGTTGCGATGTGTCGTTTTGTTGTAATCTGAGTTGTATTCGAGTATTCGGGGGTAGAGTTTTTAGAGAAACAAATGAAGTGCGGTGTTCGGGGGTTCCAGGGTGCACCAAATGGACCTCCATTGTATGTATGGCTTGACTAATAAAGGTATAGAAGTTGCAGCTGCTTTTGATAATGACTTGAATTTTCAGAATAAGCATAGTAGGTACCTACTATCATAGAAACTACGTTTCGGAAGTATATTTTACAGGGGCTTGAGTTTTTAGGTTCTGTGATTCATTAAATATCCTATTAGACGAAAAAAAATTTAAAACTGTAAAGTTTCTTAAGTCAGCTGTAAAACTCTAACCCCCAAAAATCGCGTCAAAATTCTTACCGGTTCCCCTGGGAACATGATCTCTGGCTTCCAAATCCCGCCTTTAACCAGATCAGAGTTGAAGTTATCTTCAAACAGAAGCTGCCCTTTGCAAACAAACCCTGGAACCGAGACCTTGGAGTCTGACAGCTCACAGGGGAACCGTCCGGAGCTGGGCTGGCTCGGGCTGGGACTGGGCTGGTTCTGTTGGAACTCCTGGCCTGATGATGTAGGTCCTGGTTGAAGTGAATTGCCAGTGTCGTCTACATAACCTGTTTTAAGAAATATTTTATTTAAAACTACGCGCACTGTTGCTATTAAATCTGTAGTTGATAGAACAGTATGTATTTACACATTTTCAAATATTTTAGTTACGATTCATTATTTCACATATGCACAAAAATAGGTAAAATTTAGATATATAGATTTCCAAGCATGACTTTCCTGATAGCAATGAGACTTACTTATTTACCTTACCTACCAATAACCTCCCTACTGGATAAGTCTATAGCGTTTATTGATAAAAGCATGAATTTTTTGATAAGAGTTTCCATTGCTAGCTTAGGTTCATCTATATACTAGAGTTCTCTATTATTATTATTAAAAAACACACTACGTATGGCAGTGAAGCAACAGGCACATCGGTGTCGCCGGATAACATAAACGAGATAGAAGTACATCGAACCTGTAACAGTCCACTCCCCATTGTCCTGGCGATACCCCAGCCCGTTCTTGATAGCGTACGTCCAGAAGTAGATCTTGTCTCCTATCTTCAGCTGCGCACTGGGATCCTTGAAAGTCCAGCGTCCGTTCTTTGCCTTGGTGATGTCTCTGGACCACTGACCAGCTTCCAGGCCTTCCATTTCTTCGTTGAGCTTGCCGTGGAAGGCGAAGAGGGAGTAGCCATCATCTGGATTGTAATTGAGAATTAGGAGGATGGGTATGTTGTTCGCCAGTACCAAGTGATCAAGTTTGGAGTCGTAGCTAAGATATAATTATGAAAAGCGATATTCTAGATAGGATTCTAATACCAATGACTCTTACTGATAATGTGCCATAGTCTTTTACTACCATAAAAGGCTATGTTGGACTTACGGGTAGTGTGTAGCACGTAGTGTGTATGTTGACACGTATATCTAACCTATAGATAGACAAATGCTATTCACCAGAATCTACCAAGTGATCAAGTTTGGAGTCGTAGCTAAATTATGATTATGGAAAGCGATATTCTGGATGTAATGATAATCCCAACGAGTCTTATTGTGCCATAGTCTTTTACTACCGTATGAGGCTATGTAAAACCCACGGGCTATGTAGAACCGGAATATGTTAGCTTGCTTATGTAAACACCTATAACTAACCTATAGACAAATTAAACTGTTTTTGTTAAGAACTTACAAGGTCAATCACAGATCGTGAGTCTAAACAGGTTCCTCACCAAACGTCATCAATTATGAATTATCGTTTAGCAAGCGCTGTGAGTGAATTGTTAATCAATCAAAAACATTGCTCCAGCAATATTTTTTATAAGACTCAAGTCATAGTTCAGTGTGTTTTTGAGAAGACGTCGCAGGCAGAAAATTCGCTATTGAAGCAGAAGTGCCTTAGGTTGAACGGGACTTTGGGTATTACCCTAAGTCCACAAAAATTATCAGTAATTCAACAACAGTACCTTAGGTTAATAGCATCTATTATTATACTGGTAATCAGTGACCTCTCCCACTATATTTGACCTTATCGGCTTAATAATAGGTATGACATATATTATTACGATTTTATAACGTAAACATCACGTAAACAAATAAGATGTTGCATTTGTTTAGGCGTAGTACCACAGTGTAGTACATAACAGTCGTTATCAATCGTCGAGCAGGCATCTACCAAATATTTATAGAGAAATTATAGAGCAATTAAAAATAATGGGAATTTTAAATGGTATTTCAAGACGAGATAGCTTCAAGACTTGACCGCTGTCGAAAAAGTTATGATAATTTTATTGTAAGGAGGTTAGGAAAATAAAATTGCAATTAAATTACCTGGTATTGAAACACGAAGGCCTTTGGGGTAAATGGCCTCTAGCTTAGCTGGAGGTAGTTCATACGCACTTACACAACACAATAAAACACAAAAACCAATTTGACGAAAATACATAATGATGTCTCTGTCTAACACTGCAGGCTAGAGCGAGATGACATGCCTCTTATGTGACTGCTCGCGAAGATATTTGAATCTGGACTGAAGAGGATCCGAGGTCTTGAGCTTGCTGTTTATAATTGCTTTTTTAGGGTTCCTTGTGTCTTATAAAAACTTAAACAGTATAAAGTAATTTTATTCTATACGTAGATATATATAATCTAGATGACGCTGTGTGGATTTTCTGGCATACTTATGTATTAAGTATTATTTATTTGGTTATTCGTGAACTATGATAAACATAACCTGTTATAATGCGGTTATTATGATATTACGATGATAATGAGGTGGGTAGTCATATAGGAAGGGAGTTTTATAATTTATGGAGAATTTATAATTCCCTTGTTTAGACAGATCAGATTGCGATATCGACAGATTTGCTTTAAAAATTTACAGAATTTACATTCGTTTCTAGGTAAACCTATATTTTAGGAGGGTTTGTGAATTGAAAAAGCATTTTATGTCTTCATCTACTCTAACATAAAATTTTATCAAAAATTTTACATCAATAGGTAGGTTTACACTGTCATTTGGTAATTGTGAAATATCTTCGTCGATGTTGTTTGATAGATTTGACAGTTTTGTAAGTTTATTCGACTTAGCCTAATAAATGAGGAATTTGTGCCAAGGCATTCGAAAATAAATTGTTGAGTACCTATTTATTATAATGAAATCACCCGGACAAAGGTTAGCAAGAAGTTAACAAAATTCAGAACCCAGCAATGATTTCTTGCTTGACCATCCAGTTACCAAAAAGCCGTGTAAATATTACCAATAAGGAAAATCTTGAACCGTCATATTGGCATAGCTTGTGATGTCAGCAAATAGATATGTATTCGAGGAAATAGGCACCGGTTCTTAGGCTGCTATTCGTATTTGGCATCAGCGGTATTCAAGCATAGATCAAAGACCGAGCCGTCTTTCATTATAATAATTTATCTGATAATTATTTATAATTAATCTCAAATATGGACACTTTTATATTTATGTCTGTAGGTACTGTATTGGTGTTGTCTGAAATAAACGTACCTATTGAATTGAAAAATGAAATAATATTATATTGTTGTATTTTATAATAAAAAAATAAATTTTATAACGACGTACTCAAACAACATTCGGTGTCAAGTGTCAACTGTATTCTAAAAATGTATTCCTATTACGTATTACAATATGACTTTATTAGATGACTGTTATACGACAGATTTCAGATAGAAAACTACCAGAACACTCGTAACAAATATCTCAACATCGTAGATACATTTGCCCCGATGCGGGAATCGAACTCGCAACCTCCTGCGTCGTAGCCGGACCTTCGCTCACCGCCTCTTCATACACTGTTCCGTTCCTACACTATTCTGTAATATCACTGCTCTGTATCCCATTCAAGATTTTACTAGTCAACTGGCTTGGCTTCACTCCTTCGAACTGATTTTATGTCTTTTAGAGTCGGGTAGAAAGGAAGAAAGAAAATAAGGTTTAGATTCGACTACCTACCATGCTTCTGACTGGTATTGATATCTATGGATCCGATCGAACCGATCCATGGATCGGTTGAGCTACCTGTATACTGTTTACAACTGTCTGCAGCTCAATTGTTTCAATCGTTAATACTAGTCCTAATTTGGTTATTTAATTGTAAGAATTCTGTTTGTTAGTAAACGTTTTACTTTTAGATTCACTTAAACTTTATTTTTTGGCTTCAAAATAAACATTTGACAAGTCAGCAAGGGTTTAATATTTTTTTTTTTATACAGGCCACGAACAACAACAACAACATCAGCCTATAATAGTGCACTGCTGGACATAGGCCTCCCCTAATGAGCGTCATTCCCCACGCTGGGCATGCGGGTTGGAGATCGCAGTTTGGTAGTGGTGTTTTACAGAGGACGCTGCTGCCCGCCCCCCGGTGTGTCTCCCTCACCTCTTACGACACCCACGGGAAGAGTTGGGGTGGTGAAATTCTATGCCGGCACCACATGGTAGTTAAATATTATCCAGTAGTTAGGTAATAAATAAATAATGCCGTGTGGTGCCGGCATAGAATTTCACCACCCCAACTCTTCCCGTGGGTGTCGTAAGAGGCGACTAAGGGAAACACAGCGGGGGGCGGGCAGCAGCGCTTTCTGCAGAACAACTACACCGAACTGCGATCCCCAACCCGCATGCCCAGCGTGGGGATTATGGGCAATAACCCCCAAATAATGATGCCATCTATGGCGCTCATTAGGGGAGGCCAATGTCCAGCAGTGGACTATTATAGGCTGGTGATGATGATGAAATAAATAAGACAAAACTACAAAAATATCACATTTTAATCTCATCACAACCTAAACCTATATCCAAATGCCTACAATGCATAGACCTTCACTGAGTCCACCTTCAGATGTCCATTGTCGTACCAGGTCGGGAACCAGTCGTCCTTCGCGTTGTAGAAAGAGACGGCTGCCTTGCTGCCTCTGTTCCTCCAGGGCTTGTCAGTCTCGTCGGGAAAGTCGTTGATGCCGCCTACACGAAGACCAAGGGATATGAAGAACTGGAAAAGAGAAAGAGGATCCTTGTACCACAATGTTTGCCGTTAGTACATTGATTTATCATCGCCTATAAATCTGAATAGTTAGGTACTATTATTTAAATTTTTTGTGAGTGATTATAATCACCAAGCGAATCAACACTCACATTTTGATAATAAATATGAATGATTTTTTCAATAAAATGTTATAATTAGTAATTGATCAATTGTAATTTTAAGTGTTTGTCATAATAAGGAAAATTATTATTTTATTTTATGTATATTTCCATCAATGCATTTTTTTAAGTTTTATGTTGGTTTTATGTCTATTTATGAGGGATGGCATAGATGTCTATAATACAGACTTTTCAAGCATAGCGTAGACATATAAGGCTAATCCTAATACATCAACGCATGTAAATTATATACATTTAGATCATAATGTAACATACATTTGATTGTTTTCGAGAACCATTGACTTCTTAAAGATAAATGCATAGAATGATAATAAACACAAACGAGGTGTAGCCTACAAAATGCGACATAAACGTCTAATTTTCATATTTGTATTGTATGCGTATACACGAAAGCACTGAAAATATGTCAACTATATGACGAGAATAATTTATCTGTAAAACACTATAGGATATTATTGATTGACACTATACCTATTCTGTAACAACAGCGTGTTATCTATGATTGACGAGATTTATGCCATATTCGTCCCTAGTTTTCTGCCCACATTATCCGGTAAACTTGGTAAGTATAGACAGATTGGCAGTAACCTCCACTGATAGGTTCAAGTCCCTCAATATAATTCGAAAACTAAAATTGAATTCATAACAAACTATTTGATCATAGTCGCACTATGATAAGAAGTTCCACTCGATCAGATAGGAGCGTTCCAACGCGCGAGATGTAGGTCAAAATCAAAAAATCTTAATCAAAGTGCTTTATTTCCTTTACACCTTACAGGACTCTTGGACACATCAGAAAGGTATACGAAGGACTCGAAAACAAAGAAAGTATTCTCAAGCTATAGCGCACAGCTTGTACTAAGTCCACTTGACGCCATAAGTAAAGTAATAGTCATTTATTTGCAAATTTTTGTAAAAAGGTGAAAAAAGCCATAATCATAAAGGTTACCATCTGATCCAAGGGTGCCATCACAGACCCCTTCAGCCAGTTCCCGGAGTGGGGCACTGCGTAGTCGCGCGCGCTGCTGTGGAATCCTTCCCCGGGGGACACTGCTCCGTACTGCTCTCCATCCACCAGGAACTCGAGACCATCTGGAATAAGAAATTATGAAAACTTTCTAAACTTTCACGATTTGTTGATATATTAAAGAATATTTACTGCGTTTAAACAAAAGTTATGCGATAAATACCCGATAAATATTCTTTAAATACCAGATTAATACCTATTCTATAATAAGAAATTATTGTTTGTTTGTTTGCCCTGCATTAGTGATAAAACACATTAGTTACAGCAAACAAACAAACAACATACTATAAAAAAAAACTATAAAATTGTTTGCAACAGTCTGAAGTTAGCTCAATTATTTCAATTTTAAATACTAGTTCTAATTTAGTTACATAATTAAATAAAGGTTTTATGTTTCTCAAACTTACAATAAAATCTTTCCTCATTATAATTAGTATAGAATTCCCCCCAAAAACACCACTAACCTGGCTTCCAAACCAGCGTATAATTATGGAAATCCCTATTCCAATTCTCAATCCCTATCTTCTCTTTCATTAGAACACTTCTGTAGGGTTCCGTGTCAGTCAACACGGGCCCTGCGGTTAGCTTCTTGGCGTAAGCATCGTTTCCTTTGGCGAAGGCGACGCGTATGAGGCCGGATTCGTAGCGACGGGACCCGTAGACGTTATCCTGGGGTTCTAAGTTTATTTCTGGAAAATAATTATTTATAATTATCGTCTTCTGCCTATTATATATTATATTATCGTCCACTGCTGGACTGTCTCCCATAATGAGTTGTTGACCTAGTTTACCTATTTACTCTGTTATGTATTGTAATTTCTTTGTTAAAAAATGATCATCATTATTTATATCTTTTTCACTTCTTCCACTAGTGGACAAAAAATTGAAGTGAAGAGAAATCAATAACAAATTATTTCTTAGTTTATTAATTATCTGTTTGAAATTTGACCTGTCTAAGTGCTTATTTTGTAAGCCTCAAGAAATAAAGTTATTGAATCTGAATCTGAATATACATAGATAGGATGCAATTCTTCATGGCAAAAAAGTTGTACGTAGCTAAACATCGTGCTTGATTGCATTGTCTAAATAACCTTTGGTTATTGATTGTGGACAACAATTTAGTTAAGTATCAGTGCTAGCTATAGTAAATACCAAAAAATATGGTGTATCACAACTGAGTCCAAATGCAGAAAAAGGGGTACACTTACCTAAACCTTACAAAAAATACGTATTTATAGGGGGTAAATAAATAAATAATGCTGGTAGTTTCAGGCAAAACATGTCCGGTGCTTACCTTTTACTAATCTTCTATCTCTGTGATCCATGTTTGCAAATAAAGAATTTGATTAGATTATAATTGAATCCCACAAGCATGTCTGTTTGAAATGATTTTTTTTTCTTTGTGAGGTATTTTAATGTATTTTCTATCTACCTGCTGCATCGCGGGCAGACCTTAGCCTATGCGCTACAGTTTATCATCAACCGTACCTGGTATAAGCCAGCTTCCCCCCGGTAGCTTGGCTCTGACCACAATCTTCCCGAACTTGAACCCGAACTTGTGTTTCGTGGTCAGTTTGCCCGTCATCACAGGGGGCAGGATGTAGGCTCCGTCGGCTTGCCGCTTGCATTCTGTCGTGTCTATGGCGCCTGTGCATCTGATGTACACAATTATATGGTTACGGAACAATTGGGAACATTTTATTCTCGATTGTCCCCTGTAGTAACAATCGGGATTGTTTTTTGCCGATTGTTCCTAGTAGTATCGCAGGTGTAGGGAGAATCGGGAATAGGCGTACTAGCGGTCTTTTTACTATATTACCAACGGAGGAAAACCCTGCCGTTAGTGATCGGTGGTCAAACAGTGTTAAATAATACAATTTACCTAAAACAAATATAAACTCACTAGCGGTCCGCCCGGGCTTGGCACGGTTATTTATCTAAAATTGAATTTTTCATACGGAATAGTTCCGTTCAATTTTAGTAAAACCTTTGACTCATGTTCATCACGGAAAATTTAGGATTCTAATGGTGATAGAATTTATCAAATCGGTCCGTAGTTCAATAGTTTCGGAGCCTGTTCAATTCAAACAAACAATCAAATCTTACCTAGATAATAGTATCTACTATATGTAGTAGGTAGATACATCAATCTTGAAAGGGAACTCGTTTGTATAGATGAATAGTTCACCTGTTAGTAAGGTCCAGGCTCTCGTGGATGAAGCCCGCGTACTTGTACTCCTCCAGCAGCACCGGAGAGATGACCAGCGCGCCGCGCTCCAACTGCATCGTGCCTTCGCTCATGTACACGTTGAAAGGATAGTCCTGGAATTGAGGAATATAATGTATACTTAGAATAACTAAACTTACTCTAAGAATGTATATATCTCATATATGTTTATGTAGTGTAGTGTAGTGTCGAATGGTGTAAGTATAGTGTAGTGTAGTTTAGTAGTATACTATATATGATAGCGCTTTATCTTGATTATTCTGATCTGCTAATGTTAAATAAGCTAGTTATGATTTTGAATGCATGCAATAATTTATTTCTCAAGAATCAATTAAATTAATATTGTTTTTTATAAAAGCGCTATCAAGTAGAGTTCGTTATAGTTTAAAAAATATTTGTAATTTTAAAACCACATTCATAAATTTTATTCTTAATTTCGTTTTATAAAATTAGAAATAAGAAATCTGATTACGTAAGAAACATTTTGTATTTTTACAGTAACGTTTATAAACTATTGCGATTTTTTATAGTTAACTTCCGGTACTTGTTTTGATTATTATCAAATTTTGGTTGAATCTAATTATTTGTTATATTCCGAAAAATCATTTTGTATTTTAGAAATACTTTTTATGAAATGTTTTATTTTTAAATGTTACTTCCTGTAGAAGTGTTTGTCACGTGTTTTGCAGCAAGGTAACCTAAAACACTTGCTATAAAACAGTGCAACTCGGTTGAAAAGGCTCAGTTTACGCTTAGCCACGGTGACGGCATCAACTAATAAAGTGACTTGTAATTACTTTGCTGTTTTCGTTATGGACTCTCCCGATGCTCTTACATATATATGAGACTATATTATAGTAAGTAATCAGGAATATTTTACCTGATACAGCCAAGGAAGCCCTTCCACCTACATACATCCTTACTTAATATATAAATGCGAAAGTTACTCTGTCTGTCTGTTTGGCAGTCTTTCACACCTAAGCTACTTAACCGATATTGATGAGATTTGGCTGAGACTTTGTCTAGACCGGGAGAAAGACATAGATACTTTTTATCCCGGTGCGGTGGCATGTTCCCGCGCGGGGGAACATGCGTTGGGAACAACGTAGAGGGACACAAGACATAACCGAATTCGCATTTGAATCGGTTTTAATGAATAGATGGAATGATTCAAGGTTCAGGTTTGTATATATAACATGCGTTAGTATCAGCATTGCAACTGTCCGAAGCCGGGGCGGGTGCTAATAATATACAAGTGAAAACTTAGGGCTGGGATCAATTTAATTTAATCAATCCCTAAAGGTTTCTGGTTCAAAGTATAGTAAATTTTACTATATTCCTTTATTTCCTTATAATAACTCAAAAACAAGTAAATTTTAATATATTAGAAGGCTATGATAAAAATTTAAACTATTAAAGTTATAACAGTTATTTCGCGATCATGGCGTATGTCTCGGCTGATATTGAAAAACTCAAATCTCATCAAGACAAAATAATAGAAACAGAAAGCAATAATTAAAGAGTCCTGTAAGGTCTAAAAGAAATTAAGCCCTTTGATTTAGATTTTTTTGATTTTGGAGTAAAAACTTGATTACGTGGAGGTATCGAATATTTAAAACACATTGCGTATTCAATGTGTTTTAAATATCTTATGAAAACTTTACTTACAGGTTCCTCGGGAAACTTGTTCTCTGCCCGCCAATTCGTCAGGTCCTTCAACGTCGCTTCACCGAACTCTTCACTGAAGACCAGCGCTCCTTTACAGACAGAGTTAACACCGCTGACAACAGTCAATGAGACTTTGCAGTTTGGTGCTGGTGTGGGTTTAGGGGTTGCTGGTCGCTTGGGTCCCTTGGTTGTGGTTGTAGTGGTGGGGGTGGTTGCTTGTGGTGGATTCTCTACGTCCACTGGATTGCCTGCTTCGTCAACGTATTCTGGAAATCATTGAGAATGGTTTGGGGAAGTGCTAGATAGATTTTATTTAGAAGTAGTTTTTGTTCATTGTGTACTTTTGTCTTCTTGTTTTCACCTACTAGAATGTTTTTGTTTCAGTGCTTTGTTAATATTATGTGTAGGTGATTTTTATGAATTTATGTGTATATTCCATTAGGATTTATGTTCTTTATTCGATTTATTTGTCTAATTTAGTATTTTAGTAATTCCTACTTTTGCCTTACCTGCATCATTGTTTCATATTGTACTTTGTATTGTTTAACTATATCTATCTTAATTTATGTCTGTGCTGTTCTTGTGGAGCTAAATAAAATTATCTTTATATTTATATCGATTATTATTAATAAAAGCATTATGTATATTTTTTATATCGTTAATTGAGATTTCAAACCCTAATTTAGGGTTATCTAAACACTGAGTTCTCTAGGATTATACCTAAAAGGTCGTTATTTTAGTATCGTTTTTAATTTAGATTTCACATATTCTCAATTTTGACCTAAGTACTTAGGGACTGATTCTGAAGGATGTGATTGCTATATTTGTTAAATGTTTTCCTTATCATTAAGAAACATCGTTGATTGTCGTCATTTGAGTGTTTATCACTTTTGCAGTGAATCAGATCCATCTATATATCTTTGACCTACATGATAGAGAGGTGAGATTTCATTGTATGTTTGAATTGAATAGGCTCCGAAACTGGACCTATTGGAAAAAATATTTCATCATTAAAATCCTACATTATTCCTGACGACTATAGAATATTTTCATGAAGTTGGGGTTTCGTTTTCGTATCTTAACTTCAATAGTGTGTGTGTGTGTTCTGTTTTTCTAAATCTACGATGTGTATTTTTTTGTATATTTTTTGAAATTTTTCATGAAAAAGGTACCCGTGCGAAGCCGGGGCGGACCGTTAGTTTTTATATAGCGATTTCAGCGCCTTTCTTTGCCCTAAATAATTCAAGATAAAGGATACAAATTAGGGAAGACGAAGAAGAAATTTAACATGATAATCACCAGTAACAGTCCACTCCCCATTGTCCTGGCGATACCCCAGCCCGTTCTTGATCACGTACGTCCAGAAGTAGATCTTGTCTCCTATCTTCAGCTCCGCGTTCCGGTCCCTGAAGGTCCACTGCCCGTCTTTGGCCTTGGTGATGTCTCTCGCCCACTGCCCAGCTTCTAGACCTTCCATTTCTACGTTCAGGTTGCCGTGGAAGGCCATTAGGGAGAAGCCGTCATCTGAAATTTTAATAATAATAGTATAATAATAATGAAAGAAAGAAGAAAGAAAGAAAATAATTTTATTTTTAACTTCAATCGATAAACATCACAATTTTTTAGCTAGGTACTACTTACAGCCTAATTATTATGGTTACGGTGAATAACATCGAGGAAATGCCATAATAGTCACCTATACGTTAATGATACAATTAATGATTGAAATTAAAAACTGAGAGCCGGCTCAGCATAAAGCTACGTGCACTGTGAATACACATAACGCTGTTCTTCCGCCGGTTCCCACAATCAGTAACAGGTAGCAAAACAAATATAAAAGAAGTAAAGCTATGTAAGTACTAGGTAATTCTAATTAGAGTTTCTATTAATTGATTGTCTTAAGAATTAAGTACAGTTTGGGATTTAACATATTTAAAGATATTAAAAAATATGAAAAATGATAAATATCAAATACGATACTAAAGAGGAAAATAAAAAAAACTAAACTAGAAGACTAATCGCGATCGCTTATTTTGGTACTAGAAGGTTTGAATTATAATATTTGCAGGATTAATAAAAATAATTTTAATTTTAGAGAGCCTCCGCTATCAATCCATTTGTGTGGCTAGAAGTGTCATTTTAAGTCTACGCTTAAAAGTAGACTTCGAAACAGGTTGCCGTAATGGAGGTGGTAAATTATTCCAACACTTCGTGGCCTGGTAGCGGAAGCTTCCTCTAAATGCAGTGGTTTTATGCAGCTTAACTACAAGCAAGAACGAAGAAGCACGAGTACGGTAGAGATTCCGTGACGTGGACCACTCAAATTTGTTGAATAAGTACTTAGGGCGCTTGTATTTAATAATTTCATGCACCAGAGTCGCTAAATGTAGAGTTCGGCGCGATTCCATGTTTAAAAGACCAGCCTGATTTATGAAAGGGCTCACATGTGTACGAGGGGGAATATGGAAGCAAAAACGGCAACATGCGTTTTGAATCCGTTGAATAAGACGTTGAGATGACGAAAGAAGACGAGGCCCGTAGAGAGTGTCACCATAGTTTAATTTAGACAAAACTAGACTTTCCGTCAAAATAATGCGTAAATCTTCCCGTAGCAAGTTCCTAATTTTGTATAAAATTTTTAGTCTATAAAAACAACTTCTAACTAGATTCAACACGTGACTTTCGAAACGAAGGTGACTGTCAAAAACGATCCCAAGATTTCTAGCTTCCGAAACTCTTTCCAAACGTTGGTCAAGAATGAAAATTTCAGGATTAGCTGTTGTAATATTAGCGACCTGTTTTTTACTACCAAGCACTATATATTTAGACTTTGAGGCATTTAACATAAGGGCATTTCTACCCGTCCAGACTTGAATACGATTAAGATCGTCAGTTATTTTATTTGTTGCAATCGTCACATCATTAGGTTTAAATGACAGGTATATCTGAACGTCATCTGCATACAAATGATAGTGACAGTGAAGTATTTCCTTAGTGATGTCAGCAGTATAGATGATAAATAGCAGAGGTCCTAGAATCGATCCTTGCGGTACTCCGCGTGTCACTACCATTGGATCAGAGAGAGAACAAAAACCATCTTCATTGACCACTTTAACACGCTGAGTTCGCTCACAGAGGTAACTGGAGAACCATGAGACAGCGTGACTATCCAGGCCATAAAATGTGAGTTTACTTAAGAGCAACGTTATATTCAGGCAGTCAAAAGCTCGTGAAAAATCCAGAAGAGTAAGGATGGTTCCCAGCCCTTGATCTTGATTATTAATGATGTTATCAGTTACGTCAAGAAGGGCCGTAACAGTCCCTCTTCCTTTTCTAAATCCTGACTGTACATCAGGAAGGATGTCATTGACTTCGAGGTAATTACTAAGTTGATAATGAATAACTTTTTCTAAAATTTTTGACAAACAGGGGAGAATACTAATGGGCCGCAGATCTTTCAATGTGGTGGGATTAGAAGTTTTAGGTATAGGTGTTATTAGTCCTGTTTTCCAAGAAGTGGGAAATCGAGCAGTTAAAATAGAGCTGTTAATGATGGCCGTGATTACATTAAGGGTTTGTGGAAGCGTCAGGAGAATCATATCAATAGTAATGCCATCATACCCTTGTGCATTAGATTTGATAGATAGTATATGTTTAGCTATTTCCGTCTCCTCAACTGTATGGAAAGAGAAAACCGAATCACCAAATCTATGGTTTTCAAAATAATCAATTTCAAAGCTTGGAACCATATTGGATGCAGGAACATCAAGGAAATACTTATTGATGTCATTGGGGTTACTTAAATAATCGGGAAGAATATCATGGTCATCGGAATTAGGAAGAATATTACTTTTAAGGTTTTTCCACAACTCTTTTGAATTGTGACAAACAGAATTAATGTGGTGATCAAAATAGGCCTTTTTTTCATTAAAGAGACTAGTATTAGCTAATGATTTTAAGTTCTTGAAATATTCTTTACTTGTATCTGTTTTGTCTTTTTTATATTTAACAAATGCTTCTTCCCGTAGCTTGTATATAAGTTTCATGTTATCGGTGATCCAGGGAAGATTTCTTTTTTTGATGACGGCGTTTTTTATAGGAGCGTGCTTGTCAAAAATATTTAAAATTATTAAATTAAAGTTGTGAAGCATTTCATCAACAGAGTTCATATTAGTAACAGTTGACCAGTTGATACTATTAAGGTCTTCATTAAAATCTTCTAAGTTCATGTATTTGATTGGTCTATAAGTTATATATTTACGTTTAGTTTTACTTTTTTTTAAATTAACGGTGACGTTTATCATGGCATGACCGTTTGAGCCGGAGATATTAGATGTGGTTACATCACGTATATCCACATTGGCGCAGACTAAATCTATCAATGTTTGGGAATCATGGGTAAAATGTGTTGGTTCATTCACATATTGGACTAGATCTATGTACTGTAGAAACTGTATAAATTTTTTAGTCATTCTATTGTTTTTATCCAACATATTAATATTGAAATCACCCATCAATATGAGATGATCATAATTAGAGAAAAAAGTGACGGACTCTGTTAATGCGTCTATGAATGTGTCAATATTTAGCCATGGTGGGCGATAGGCTGTTCCTATAGCCAACCGACGACCATTAACTGAGGTAGAGAACCACATCTGTTCTATGGTGAGACTAGGCACATTTAACCTGCGAAGCTGGACTCCATTTCTAATATAGAAACCAACACCCCCTCCACGACCACCGCGCACTTCGGCGGGACGAGGCGAATGTCGAAAACGGTACCCCGGGACTCTAGGTGCTCGCGCCTCTTCACCCTGCCTAATCCAAGTCTCGTTAATAGCAACTATGTCAGGCTCAAACCGAGCCATGGCTATTTGAAAGTCATCATGTCCTGTACCAAGTGAACCAGCGTTATAGAGACCTAACTTTAAAAGCTTATATTTAGCCATCATAAACATTTTAATTTAAGTAGGTAAAACTTGCTAATAAAGCGTGAACCTGGTACAGTTACAAATGCTTGTGCACGATACAGGATATTAACAAAACAGTAAAAAGTGTTCAACTTAGCCATCTCTATGTGTCGCAGTCTAGCAGATAACATAGTAGTACTAAGTGTACTAACTTTCTTAGACTTACTTCGTAGTAAAATTATTTCAATTATTTTCGGCAGCAATATAAATAGGGGAAAAATAGCATAAACATAGGGATCATACTCTTCTAAACATAGCGATATTAAACTAAACAAAACATATAAACAGTTACATAGTATAGCCTTTAGGTACAGAATATCAACTGTAGTGTTAAGTGAAAAATCATAAATAAAAACAAATCCTGACAAAATAAGCGTAGATAAAATATGCATTTTATATAATAAGTTAAAAGACTCTATGTATATTGTAGAACAGTAACCATTACTTTTACTACTGTTCAGCTGTATTGGAAAAACCACTACCGAAAACACGCAACAGATCAGATTCATTTTTCATCATCATGGTAGGGGAGGATTGATCCCGCCTGACGAGAATACGGCCGTCCCTGGTCCACGGCGCGGCCCAATTCATGCGCCTGGCAGCGTCACGGGTTTTCCCGAAAAGCACTCTGTTTTTCTTAGTGAGTCTCTCGTTCACGTAGAGATGCGAGTGACACTGCAGGGGCAGCCCCAGATCCTCAGTAGTAGCACCTCGACGTACTCTCGCGTTTTTAAGCAGCTGGTCGCGGAGAATCCGACGTGTCAAGCTGATGGCGATTGGGCGCGGACGCACTGAGACTGCCCCTACCGCCGCCGCCGCCGCCGTCATACCTCCGCTGATACTGCCGCCCGGCGAGAGCGAGGGGTTGGCGCGGCGCGGTCCTACGCGCCTTGCACTCACAATATCACGCTCGTCTAGGCAGGAACCCAGTTTCTTTGCCACAGCCAGCACGATATGATGCACCGACTCACCCTCAAGCTCAGGTATACCTGTTATTTCGACGTCATTTTGGAGAGATCGCTGGTCTCTTTCATCAATCTCATCCACCAACTTGGTCACGGAATTTTCCAGCTGAGCGATGATCTCACTATGTGAGTTTAGTTGAGATCCAGCTTCTAGGTCTTGTACTCTGGATTCGAGAGATTCAATACGAGTGTTGCAGATCTCAAACGCAGCAGAGAGAGACTGAACGTCTTGCCTTATTTCACGTACTTCGTCGCGTACCGCTTCCAAGCTGCTAGAGATCTGGTCTTTGAATTCACACAAACAAGAACGAACTGACTCAATCTCGGTGCGAAAAAGCCTTATTTCTAAGGCCAGCTCTTGTGTCTTAAATTCCTCAGTAATATTATGGGCTGTATCGTCGTAATTTATTCCACTGGTCTCCATTTCCTCATGTACTTGACTTGAGCTCAGTGATAGAGTCGGTTTCTGAAACTCATATTTTTCAGGAGTGTAATACTGGTCGTCAGGGTAAGGTAACTTCGACTTACAAGCCGGGCATATCCAATTCTCTTTCAGCGTGACGTCTGACGGGAGCTTAATGCAGGCACTATGGTATATATTAGGGCACTTGTTACAACTAGCGCCATCTGCATGTGAAATAAATTTTCCGCATGTTCCACATCTATCCAACTTAGGCATGATCTATATCGATCCTAACTTAGTCAAAAATATTTTAGATAGATGGCGTTGTTTAATTACGCTACTTGTCAATAGGTGGTGTTGGTTGGATAATTATTAGTTGAGCCACTCGTTACTAGATGTCTCTAGAATGTTGTATTTAGTGCTGGCAACAAAAATATTCAGACTAGTTGTCCGTCTAATTTCATTCACTCATCAAAATTTTAGATGACGGTAGAAAAATAAAGTTTATGATTTATGCTCACGGAATTCTTCCAATATCTTCAATAAAACAAACGTCCCAAGGGTAAAAACATTTGTAGATGTAGTTGAGGTTGTTATCTGGCACCGGTAACTTCAAACTCTTCACAGTGATGTTAATAACAGTAAACAGTACGTAAGTAGCGGAGAGCAAGTGAGCACAGCCTTACTATGAGAACTACCCGATACTGAATGACAATAATGCTGGACAATTCACGCTCAGCTCACATTTCAGCTCTGCTTAGCTTGGGGCTAGATGATGTTGTGTGGATTATCCAGCATTATTTATTTATTCTTGTATCTATATATTTATCTATCTTTTGTTATTGTTTATCCGTAGAATGGTAAGAACGGTCTAACTTTTACCGTAGCATTTATAATCTCTTTTTATTTAGCTGGACAGAGGCCCATCTCAAAACCAACGAGTACTTAATTTTTTGCACGCAGTGGGTACCTATCATAAAGATACTAAAACCAGTCTGGGGTCCATGATAGTTCATTGGCTTTTGCAGTGTCATGGACCTCGAAGACGTTGACCGGTTAAGAACTGTTGTAAATGAAATCCAAATATGTATGTAGACTATAAAAATATTTCAATCCATAAGTTATAGAAAGGAAGAAAATAATGATAATGTATACTTGATTAATATATAACATTGACCTCATTAATTTTAGCTTACAATTCTCCCAATAAAACAATTCGTTCGAAATTCTACGGTAGAACAATAGCCAAAAAGCCTAATACTATTCAATGAAATGATCAATTGTATCAATCATCTAGTACATATAATACAACCTCTGCCTAAATTGGGACTAGATGATGCTGTGTGGAATTTCCGGCATTATCTATTTATTTAAAACTATTAGAACCATATCTGCATAAAATTATTGTGCGAAATTGATATATTCACAAAAATAAGGAATAAAAACGCGAGAATATGAATATCAATGACTTACAAGTGTTTGCTTTGTGTTATCGCTCTGGGAAAGCCAAACATTTTTGAATATCTAAAACTAGTGGTTTCGCAAGCTTGCAGTGGATTCCATTGGCATTTTTTGGACTTTTTATTAAAAATAACCCTGTAGCTTCGCAATTCGCAAGCTTGCATTCGATTTCGAAACCTATTTTTCATTAGGTACCCTCTATACTATGAAATGCCAATCTATTATATTATATTCTTTTGTTTATGTAATTATTCTCATTATTTACCCAGTTATCAAAATGATAAGTGGGATTTCCTACAGCGAAGAATGTTATCAGTAAGTCAAAGGTTCCTTGTCGTTTGACCTCGGTAAAAATAGAACAATACTAGGTACCTACTTGTTTTTACCTACCAGTTTTGAAAATCGACCATGTTCAGCCATTTTTGCAATTTCTTATTCACTCACTTTTCGTAAAGGAAAAGGAAAAATATATTGTATTTCATCTCTTTATGACAGTTTCACACGGTGTCAAGTTTTAAAGATTTTGATAATTAGATATTAGATTTGTTATAGGGGAATAAATCACCCTATTAAATAAATAAATAAATAAAAACTATCAAAACGACCCTATAATATATTGTTATAATTTGTATTTTATCTTCTCTACTTCACGAATTTGTAGTAAGTCTATATTTAAATATATTTGACGTGAATTCGACGGCAACAGATAGTATCACATTAATTAATTTCCCTTCTGTTTCATTTCCATATTATTATCATAATTTTAGCTTTTTATATTTCTATTAAGTTAGCAAAGTTCAACTTTAGTTCAATTAAGTAAAAAAAGAATCCAGACATTTTCAAAAATCCATTAAAATCAAATGTATATTCTTTGTTAATTGATAACTAAAAATACGAAAATGTGTAAAAGGACTGAAAATTTTGTTCTTGAACTGGCTGATTATATCAGATGAAAATAAAAAATTATTATAAATTTTCGCCCCATTTTTTTTCCCATTGCTTTAACTAGAGTTTAAAGTCCGCTAAAGTACGCTATAATGACACACTTTGTGAGCAAGAAAAATATATATTTTTCCGGTGATTTGTCCACCGTTACCTTTTTAACAATTTCTTTAAGTTGTAATTTGTTTATTTTTTTATATTAGACTCTCGGTCGGTATTTTGTACGTTTATTAATAAATGGTAATCTTTTATTGGCCGTAAGTTGGATTATTAAGATTATTAAGATTTCAATTGTTTAGGTTAAGGGCTATTTAGATTTTGTTGAAATCATAAATAAATAAATAAATATAGGGACCACCTGGGATTGATTTTCTGTACATTATGTACGAAATAATTTTCTAAATACTCGTACCTTACATACAGCTGAAAATAGATAACACAACTGTGGAAACGTGTTGGAACGGAGTGAAATAGGTTTGTAAATAGTTTTACTACTAGTGAATGCAAAAATATTCGCAGACGGTAGGATTCGAACCTACGCTCCCAGAGGGAATCTGATTTCTAGTCAGACGCCTTAACCGCTCGGCCACGTCTGCTATAGAAAGCACTTCGAAATTCTTGAATGTGTGATTATGATTAGAGTTATTTGGAGTTTTTACGTCACCAAACGTCATAATATCGGTTAGCATTGCGTAGCTTTTGATGTAATTACATGCTCCGAAAAACTATAATGAGGAAATCAAAGTCCTTATTATAAATATTTTCTTCATATCGAAAAAGTCAAGTCAAATATTTTCTAGGAGAAAATAATACAATGTTTACACAGCTTCGCAAATCAATACGTTTACAAAGGTGTGAATTTAACCGGTTCTGAAATAAAAATAAGACAGCCAGACAGGCAGACTGATGTAATTATAGTTTAAGGTCTGGAATAAAAATGCAGTTAAAAAACTTCCTTTTTATCCATAAAAACGTGTTCGAATCTGCGGATGCGGATACAGTGGGTAAAAAAAAATTATAAAAAATTTGGTCGGACCTATCCAACTGTTGATAAGGGTTAGGTTTTTAACTGCCAGAACAAAATGTTTCCGAATTTAGTTTATAATAATATTATCATGAGGGACATTATTATGTCCCTCACATAGAAAGTACCATTTCCAGGTTGCAATTGATTTAATTAAGTAAAAAAATAGGTATTAATATTTTGCATCTGCATGCATCTTTCATATAATACTAACCTGAATAAATGAGTTTTTTTAAATCTGGTTTAAGAATTATAATGTAATCGGTCAAACAGTAATGGTCCAACTAACAAAAATATTAATTTATTGTAAGTACTCGTATATTGGTGTCGATTCAGCGGTCACCAATTAGCCTAAACTAAATCCTATCCAATTTAGAACCGCTTTAGTACAAGTGGTATTCAGATGATACCATTTTAGAACGCACTAAACTAATTATAGTTTGACAGGACTAAAATCGATTTAGTTGCTCAATTTAGTATAGATGCTACTTTTCGTATTCTGTTGTACCACTTATGTGTCAGATTTCCACTAATTTTGACTAAAAATGGTTTAATTTAGAACACTGTAAAACGTTGCCTACTAATTATAGTTGGTATGGCGGCACTTCATGTTTTCCTGCATAATTCGATTGTTGATATTTTTATAGAAATATTTGAAGTCAAACGCTGCCTAGCTTTGTAAAAATGAGTGATTAAAAGACATAATTAGTAATTGAGTTCCTATTTAAATAAAAAAAAAATTATATAAACTTTCTTTTGCCGCGCAAACCAATTTACGATGTGTGAAATGCACATTTATGTTCAAAATGCTGCAAATAGTTTTTTTTTTAAATGAAGCGTGTCTCCTTATACGATCTAATAATTTCAAGTTTTTTCTATTAGCTGTTTAAGTTTTGAGGTAAGTACATAAAATATTTTCACACATAGATTTCGTCATAATTATGTGCTAGATTACTTATCAAAAGTGACAGATATATCATTATTAGTCATTTCTCATGCTGTCTTTTTAGCAGCAATTTTAAAATAAATTAGGGTTCATTATTGATGCGTGCGACTATAATTAAAGTCTGTGTTTTATAGTAGACCTACCTTAACTAAAAATTTCTCTTAGTAGGTCAGAGATGATGGAAAGTAGGGAAATAAACTAATGGTGGGGCTTTATAGCAAAACAATAATTATCACGAATATCGAGGCTAGTTACAGCGGTTGTAACTAATACAACCATGCATAATTAAAACACTAGTCTGTTTTTAAATTTTATTTATATTATTTACACCAAATTCTCCTCTTGAAGTATTGAGGGTATCTAGTGCTCGGATCGCCTCGGCTAATACTCGGGATGCTTTTACAATTGAGGCCAATCGTTGGCTGTCTGCATTGAGGGCCTCCACCAGCTGAACAGTAGCAGATTGGCAGGGAAAGGCAGGTCTAGCGTTCTGCGTCGGGACGATAGGATGGGACCGGGCACTGGCTGGTCCGTCTGTTGTTTGTAAGCTCTAAAACAAAAACAGTTTAGTTGGTAGGTATTCAGAGACCTATAGAAACTATAGTTCCACCAAGAAGAGTATAGGCATGTATCTACGTATACTATAAGGATATACAATAGAATAGTTTTACTATACCTACCTATACTTATCCTTTACGACATTCCCGTGTGGTGTGAAAAGATAACAGACACAGATACAAAATTAATATACTTAGTATGGCTGGACAAACGCTCGACAACTTATGATGTTGATAACTCACAGCTTCTTATGCAACGAAACCACGAACCAAGGCATTGCGGATGATGTCGAGGATTTTGTCGTGCACGTCATTGATGATGGCCCGGCCGTCAGATGGTCCGTCTCCAGCTATCGTTAGGTTGATTTCTCTGGCCTTTTTCGTCGTTTTGACTACCATGATACCCCAGAGCTGAAAACATCCAAATATTAAAAAAATAATACCTAGGAAAAGCTCAGGTAGGAATCAGGTAGGACCATATATAGATCACTAGTTTCTGCCCACACCTCCGCACATATTATTTAAGTTTATTTGTTTTCTATCTATCCCATATGAACGGAATTTCGTGATAAAAAGTAGCCTACGTTTTATTCCAAGCTTAGAAATATCTACCTGCATACAACAAGCCTTCAGTTGGTTGTTATGGCGTACAGAGTTGTAACAAAATATCCAAACTTTCGCATAGGGATATACATAAGTAGGTCGGTAATGACATTCCATTCTTCTGCGCACCTGCTGCAACCATATCTATTCAGTTCCTCACTGAGCGAGGACTACAAATCGACGAACTCTTGAGAGGCTTAATTTTCCTATAGGAAATAGAGAACGTCAGAATATACATAGGTGCAAATACTTCCATAGGTACAAAACAGTAATAAATATTGCAGGAGTGCAGAAAATGTAGTTTACAGTCTGGCTAGACCTGAAAACATGTAACTAGGTACGTAGGTATGTGATTAATATGAAGGCATAGACTTATTTCAGGTATGAAGGTATGACAAATTTTGCCTAGGTAGGTAAAATTATTAAGTAGAAATTATTCTTACCTCTCATCACCTCTATAAGCGTGGAGACGCTCAATAAACATCTCATGTTGTTTTTGTTAATCATTTTTCTTCTCGTCATCCATTTTTATGCAAAAACCCAAATTGGAAAACAAATTTTCCAACAACATAAACTTCCGCGCCAAACATGCGCACCGCACAGATAATAAAAATCGGTCATTTCATTCATTCCATTCATTCAAAAAGACTCAAAAATATATCTTACTGGCAACACCTGCAATTCAATTTAAATCGATCTATGAGCCTACTTATTTTAGAAATGTACTAAAACCGTGTGCAACTGAATAGGGTTTTGAAGGTTCTAAACTAAAGATAGTAATTTTTAGTATAGTATCGTTTAGTTTTGGGTCGCTCCTGAATAGACGCCATTATCCCGCGATTTATCAAACTTGGAACTTTGTTGAAGTAAACCCCCCGAGTCGCTTTAGTTTAATTTCGAAATGGTTCCATCTCATTTTGACCTACTTAGTGGAATAATCTGTTTCGTTGCAGAGATACAAATCTCAAGCATAGTTTACTATACCGATTACTGGAAGCTGCAGAATACAGCGAGAGCGGGATTACGAACGAAAAAAGAAAAATATATCAAAGAAAATCAGGCAGCGCCCCGCTTGCCAATGTAACCTTCTCAATTTCCTTATTATGGTTACAAAAAGGCATTTGAAATTTATTTGATATGTTAAATTTTAAACTCTAGGTTGTTTACTAATAAGAAATACTTGAGAAATTTTTATTAATCGTATTGGCTTTATTAGTGCTTAAAATTATTTCTTGAAATAATTTATGTTGTGTTGATTTTAGGTATCCACTTATGCTTCTTATAATGAGTATAATCTAAAATATATCTTATAATGGATCCCCAACCCGCATGCCCAGCGTGGGGATTATGGGCATTAACCCCCAAATGATAATGCCATCTATGGCGCTCATTAGGGGAGGCCTATGTCCAGCAGTGGACTATTATAGGCTGGTGATGATGATGATGAATGAGTATAATAATGCTGGAAAATCCACACAGCATCATATAGACACAAGTTCAAAAACACATTTTATAGACATTTACGTTGATTGTATTTTTTATTACATACCTGTACCAAAACAAGTATTAGACAAGGTCAATAATTTTGAAAACTTAAAAAAATAATAGTTGGATGAACTGTGCATTGGAAAAGGAAGGTAGCTTTTCCATTAGATTTCCCCCTATTATATATATTATTTCACTTTTTACCTATTCAAAGGTTTCAGCTCTGGTCTAAATGTACAGATTGTAAAAACATCTGTCCCGAGGCGGGAATCGAACCTGCCGGCCACGGCCTTGACGACCGGTCAAATAGCGTCAGTAAAATTATTAAATGCAAATCATATCATCATATAGTATACTTACTTATGAAAAACTAGTTATTATAAAAACAACAGTGTTTTAATTTTTTTAGTTTTCTATAGATGTAGGTATGTCAAATGGGGCAAAAGCGATCAAACCTTCACAAGCTTTTACTCGCTTCCGCTGCCCAATGTAAACATACCAGAGTTTAATCAAAACCGGATTAATGCGGTTTGCTTCACCAAACACCTGAGAGTCTCAAACTACGGCATGTACGTACTTCAAGCAAACTTGAAGTGAAACTGGAATGCACGAGACGGGCACTAGTTTACTCTAAACTAACAACATCAGCCTATATCAGTCCACTGCTGGACATAGGCCTCCCCATAATATATGCGCGCCATAGGTGGCGTTATTTCATCTGGGGTTATTGCCAATAATCCCCACGCTGGGCATGCGGGTTGGGGATCGCAGTTCGGTGGAGTTGTTCTGCAGAGGGCGCTAAACTAAACTAACTGTTAATGGAACTGACTTAATTCCAATGGAATTGAAATCACCTAGTGAAATGTTATTGGTTTGTTGATACTGAATACATATCAAATATATGTATATATATCATAAATATATATTATGGTAATATAATGTACAAAATAGGCTGATAGCACGAGTTGGTGGGATATTCAATTGTTTTTGTGGTTTTTATATTTTTATCATTTCACAAGGAATCAAATAATGATGCCATCTATGGGGCTCATTAGGGGAGGCCTATGTCCAGCTGTGGACTATTATAGGCTGGTGATGTTGATGATGATGTTGACAAGGAATCAAACTAGCGAAGTAAAAAGTATTTTGCCGGAAATTGTATTGGAAGACCTAACGTCCAGTTAGTGATAATTTTGGAAAATTAAGGAAACATTGGTACAAACGAGTCCTAAATATAATTGATTATAAGAAAGGGTTTAAATTGGCGACCAATCACAAGGTATATTCCTTGAAGAACATAGAATATAAGTAATAGAAACCACGAAATAATTTGAATCACGCGTCAACACTTGACATCTTCACAACACAGCATCATCTAGCCCCAAGCTAATCAGAGCTTGTGTTTATTATTTATGAATATTCGATGACTAATATGCTCAATACATTACATACGTAAACAATTTTGGATTCTTAGGATGCACCCCGAACAAAAATCTGCTGTATGAGAAGTCCATCACTCAACAAATAGTAAATTAATTAATTAATTAGTAGTTACAAAGGAAATTTAATAAAATTCAAAAATAATGTAGCCTTTATAATATAAAGGCATAATCCAGGCCTAATTTGTTCAGTAGTTTTGGCGTGACGAGGCATCCAAACTTTAGTGTTTATATTTTAGTTTCCAATTCATAAAAAACCACAAATATCCAAGAATGGGCAATCGCCCATTTTTTGTCAAAACTGTATGTTCACCGATTTTTCGTCAATTCTTAACCGAACCCGGAATGATTCCATATTGTTTCCCGGGGATTGAATATGTCCCGCAAAACTAAAAGACAGTGTAAACATAAAGCAATTCAAAGACGTTTTATAGTTTTTGTATAAAATGTCATATTATTATTCATACTATTCAAACCAACAACGCCGCCGGGTGCACTTGTCTACTACTTTATACAGAACAGCTGAGTACCAACGACTAACCTTTGACAGTCACTCTCAAGCCTTTCGGCCAGATTGCCTCCAACTTCGCCTCGGGCACCGTGTAAGCACTGGCTCCATAGCACACCGCAAAAAAAACTATAGTCGAAGTGAACATAGTGACGTCTGTCCCTCGTCACGGTTGGACCTCGACTGACGCGTTGTTTACGTCTGAGATGTTGCTCACGCGCATCCGAATCTGAATGTAAGAAGGTGTAGAGATGGCATGAGGATATTCGGATATTGAAATTTGTGTTTTACATAATAACACCTTCAAAGCTTTTATTGATCTGAAACGTGAGAAATTACCCAAGGTAAATGAAAGTCATTAACACCATAGGCCTCTCATAGTGAGTATAATGAAAACGACGTTTTTTAACTTACCCATATTATGATGGTATGAGGTAAACGGGAACGATCTGAAATATCCCAAATAATATTAACTCAAAATAAGCACGTAATCTGGTCATAAATTTTACAATCTTCAAAATCAAACTTTCTGGTTGACTCGAAAAGGAGCGAGAAATTTTTATTAGTGTTGTGTATTGCGGCCAGCTCTTTTTTTTAAACAGGAATATTTTTTAAACGATTTTTAATCATGAACTAAGGAGGTAACGCATGCGAGTTCGAGGTATAAAACCTCATTCAAGATAAAAACACTAGTGAGACTTTTTGTGGAGGTTGAACGTTTTTATATAATACCTACCTACCTACCTACGATAGGCTTAATTGATTGTTTTTTTGTTGGCTACCGTATCCAAGTTTTTTTTATTTCTATCTAGGTCTATATCTATATAGGTACTATAACAATATTATAAAGAGGACAGATTTGATTGTTTGTTTGAATTGAATAGGCTCCGAAACTAGGCACTGGACCGATTTGAAAAATTATTTCACCATTAGAACATTTAGAATTATAAGTTTTGATGAACGTAGGTTATAGAATATTTTCAAAAAAATTAGGGTGCCGCATGAAAATATAATTTTTTATGCGGAACCCTAATCATAAATAATAATTTCCGGGGCGGGCCGCTAGTTAGAAATACAAAAACTTGGATACACAGTTAAAATTAAGTGACTTATCTAAGATACCTAAGCAGAGTAACTGGAACTATTTATTACACCATCGAAAAGTAGGTACGTACAGTTCGGACATTTTTGCAGATTTTTTTATAAATATGATATTTGAAGATGCTGTGTACATTTATTTACCATCATTTATTTATATTACTCCATTATTACTCATTATTTGACTGCCCTGCTGGCTACGCTATGATGGCCTCAAGCTGAGCTTGTCTATGGCACAGCCATCCTTGGTAACATAAACTGTTTTTGGTTTTACACTGCTGACTCGCTAATAAATAACACAGTGTTATTATTGTACTTAATAATATTTAAAGATATTTTAATTTGGTATATAAAAATCCAACATTTTATTATTTGTATGAAAACACAAAAACTTTTTGAAAACGAAGTCAGACATTTATGTTAACTATAACCGAGGGAACAGGAATAAAATATCTAGATCTATTAAAAATTACTTGGCTAACTTTTTAAGTATTAGGACCCCTAAATCTACAGATTGTTTTATCTATGTCTGCAGATTTTCATAATACGCTCGATCGACATTCAAGTCCTTTACAAATAAATCCCATACGTTTAGTCGAGATCAAACACAAAATCCATTCAAGATATCTCGAACGATTTAGATTTAAAACGATCACATTCACAATCATGATTGACAAGATCACAATGATTGGATCATTTATATTATCTGTAGCATTTTATTTCAGTCATTCATAACGCCTGCCTTAAATGATTTAGCAATTTGAATGAAGCGAACGTAGATGTGCCGTTTTCTTACCATAACGAATTTTTTACTTCACATCACATCTGCCATACCTATGCTAGTCCACTGCTGGACGTAGGCGTCCATAAGTGGTCTCCTTAGACCATAAGGTCAAAGGTTAAGAGTCACAAGGGCGTCATAAGGGTTGAATCATAACATCGCGATGGTAAGTTTACAAAACAAATTTTCGAACGCCAGGAGTAATTTTTGTAAAGTTGACAAAATCCCTGACGTTTTATTGTCAAACCATACAAGGCACCTATACCTCTATTAAATACACTTGACTCAAATTGATTCCCCTTGAAGCTCCCAAGTCCCTTCTCGTTACAAAATTACCGAGATGATTGTACAGTGAAATCTGTTTAGCTGACAAACACCTAGACATGTTTTGGTAAGGTTCTTATTGTAAATACCTACCTTATTTTAATAGCTGTGCGTTTTGCATCAAAGAATTATCGGTTAAATACTCTCAGGCGCCTGAAACAGCTTTGAGAAATGAGAGTTTTTTTGACACTCATAACAACTGATATATACAACTGACTGACTGCCCTTTTATTAATTTATATTTTGTTACACCATTACAATGTGAACGATTAGAGACAGGGAGAGAGATCGATAGAAAAACATGGCTGGCGGAGCCGGAACCATAAACATTTCATAAGACATAAACTCACTTGCAGAACCATATTATTATACATTTGTATGGTCTATGGTTCTATAGGTGTAGAATAGATACACCACAACATCCACAGTCAAAATGTCTAAATGCGCTCTCTCTCACTCACACTCCTCTCAGAGAAATTCAAAAAGAGCTTTAGCAAAAAAAACTTTTCATACAGTTGCGAAGATCGCGCGTAGATATGCTGAAAAAGTAACCCATTTATCCGATTCTGATCATCATCATGACACGTCCAATGCTGGACATCATCATCATCATCATGACCAGCCTATAAAGATGGCATTATCATTTAGGGGGTTCATGCCCATTTGGGCAATAATCGATATAATATATATAATACCCGATCCCCCGCATGCCCAGCGTGGGGATTATGGGCAATAACCCCCTAAATGATAATGCTGGACATAGTTCTCCGAAAAACCCCATGACTACCGCCTCCATCGATAGAACCATCAGCGGAACTATCCAGCGGATAGCTTATACATATACCCCGCACGCGTTGCACCGAGATCCTCAGTCATTCTAACTGATAACGCGTCGATTATACCTCTACAATTTATGTTCAGTTAGGCGCACTTGCAGGCTATAAAAACAAGGTAAACTCAGAGTTAGATACTACTTCGGAGTTAAATTTGAAGAGAAAAATAAACTTGTAATTAACCGTTTACAAATTATTTATATTTTATCATTAATCCAGGCATGTTCTATCGTTTGCATCTAGTGTGTAAACCTACACGTCAGGTATAATGAAGGATTCTAATGGCGAAAGAATTTTTAAACCGGTCCAGTAGTTTCGGAACCTATTCAACATTAGAATCCTACATTATCCTTGATTAACATAGGCTATCAATCAATACTTTCCATAAAGTTAGGGATCCGCATGAAAACTTCAAACCCAGTTCTTGTTAGTAAATAAACAGTCATGTATACTAATTAAATTTTTGTTAATGCCCGTGCGAAGCCGGCGGGCTACTGCTAGTATATATAAGTACAATAAATGTTACGCAGCTGCTGTAAGACTTCCCTGTGCCCTCCTCGTTAGTGTCGCGTTGAACGCCCTGTGACGTGCATCATCCTGTATAATAACGTTATTGTTAATCAGAACGGCGCGTTACTTACTCGTATTTAACGCTTGGAAACGCTCAAAGTTGGCTTTTGGGCGTTTTATTAAGATATTTGAAAACAGATTCGACATGAAAATCTGCATAATTACTTCCCACGGCTAGGTAGGAAATGTTTTTTCAGATAAATTATTTACTTTAATTAATTTAGACCCGATCTCTGGTTTTGAAGTTTATGAATAAAAAACTAATTTCACCTCGAGGCATTGAAATATATTTGTAATCACACGTACCACCTCTATATCATCTACCTACTTTTATTCTCACAGACGTACTTACCCAAGACATTAGATACCCAGTCTTAATATAACAACTTGATTGATTGTATATTAGGTTGAGCATGTTTTGTCTATTTTCAACTTTTAGGCCCTGGTCGAACATTCGGCTAGGACATAGTTACTTTTAATAATAGAATTGGGTGACCAAACCTAGAACTACGAAGTAATGACAGAGTATCATAGCTATGATGGTCGCTAAGTGAAGCCATTTAATAAATAGGTCTGTGGTGTATAGCAGCCAAATTGAATGTAAACGAAATGATTGGTAAAGAACAACAGTTGTTTATAACACTGTAATGTAACAAATTGATTCTATTTGGTTATTATTTTCACTAAAATCACCTGAAGACAGCAACGCCGTCCTTGCGTCGTATATTCTCTTAACACTTTTTAAACTTTCACGATTTCTTGACAATTGAAGAAAGAATATTTATTGTGGTATTTATCGCGTACCGTTACCGGTACAGTTATCTCGTGCCCAAGACAGAGTGCAAACCTGTTGAAACGTCGAGAAAAATTAAAAATAAAAATATTAAAAAACGCGATAGGTAAATACCCGTTGAATAGTACTAATAATCATCATCATATCCTCATGTCCGAGGTTTGTGATTCTCTTTGTAGTGATATTGCCGTTAGACTTATTAAAGTCTGTTATGGGGGCTTGAAGAGCGTGGTAGAAATTCAAGTCCAGGATCTTGCAGCTGTAGTCTGAAAATCTGCGCGGGTCGTTGTATTTGCCTTCTCGGTAACCATAAGCTGTTCGGTATAAAACGGGATACTCATAATGAAAAATATAATGTACAGAAAAATATTGCGACGAAAAATATTTCCAATGAAAATATAATATGATTTATTGATAAGGTTAGTTTTTGTAACAAAAACATTGTTACCATATGGTGTAAATAGGGCCGCCCTACCGCGCCGCCCGCCCGCGAACATGAAGCTCGTTGTTAATTTGATACGCGTACAAACATTTGTTCGTCTCGTGCACATGTTTACCTTGGTTTACCGACGGACACGGTGAAAGTGGTTCATTTTCCATTTTGCCCCTTATTTAACTGTTTGATTGGTATGGTTTTACTCGAAGTTGCGAACACGGATGAAATGGTTTATTATTATACTCACCTATCAAAACGATATTATTTAGGCGTTGCTTTCCTTTTTTATTTAAAAGTAGTATTGTAAGTATTTAAATTATAAAAAATATGTTGGAACGGACACAATACGTAGGTACCAAATTTAAAATGACAGTCAACTATTAGTCCGTAGCCCGGAAAATCAAAGAATTAACTTATAACGTTAAATTCCCAAAAACAAATCACTAGCGATAATTTAATAGGGTGAAGTAAGGATAGTACAGCTTCCTCTAAGGTAAACTGTTGTTCGTTCTCTTACGGTTGCCAAAAGTCAGTGGAAAACCCAACAAACTTTCCTCTGCGTATAAATATCTGCCAAATTAATTATGCTCGTGATAGGCCTTGTTCTTCCACTATTCTAAGCATTTCTTTTTGTATTATTTTCTATCTTAGTGCCATACAGAAATGTATTTACCAATATTAGTAAGAGGAAATATTTGATAGTTTGTTTGAATTGAGAAAGCCTTTTACTCGATAGATGATTACATTGATTACATTAATGATGTTAATGCTTGGCCAGATGTCGCTCTATTCCACACCAACAATAGCTCGTAAGAAACTGAATGTCTTGCTTTGCTTTTGGTATAGATACCAATTTAAATAATTATTGACATGTACATATCTAAATCACTTTAAACGCAGATAGGCAAAACAAAAATTGTATTAGACACATAAGTTATACATATAAATGTACTAGTGGTTTCTTTTTCACTTCTTCCAAAAGGGACAAAAATTGAAGTGAAGAGAAATCAATAAAAAAATTATTTCTTTTTTCATAATAATTATGTCATGTTTTAATAATTATTTATATGAAATTTGACTTGTCTAAGTGCTTATTTTTTAAGCCTAAAGAAATAAAGTTATTGAATCTGAATCTGAATTGAATAGGCTCGAAGCTACTGGACCGATTTGAAAAATTGTTTCACCACTAAAATATACGAGTAATATAATATATACTTTGGGTACTTTGGGTTGGTTTGGTAACATTGTTGAAGTTTTCATACGGTTCCCTAACTATTTTCATCAGGGATCTAACATTATCCCTGATGAAAATTGTTAGGGAACCGTGTATAAGTGTGTAAAGCCGTGTGGTGCCGGCGTAGAATTTCACCACCCCAACTCTTCCCGTGGGTGTCGTAAGAGGCGACTAAGGGAAACACACACCGGGGGGCGGGCAGCAGCGCCCTCTGCAGAACAATCTCACTGGACTGCGATCCCCAACCCGCATGCCCAGCGTGGGGATTATGGGCAATATCCCCCTTATGATAAAACCAGCCATAAAATGGCCCCCAGTTCCCGGCCGCCTCGCTATTCCTGGCCATGGTAGCATGGTAACGGCGGGGCAGGGGGTGCGAAGAATCTCCGGGCTACCCCAGGCTACCATCCACCACACAAACTGACCCTGGCAACGTTTAACGGACGCACTCTGAGGCTTGATCACCATCTAGCGCAGTTAAAAGTGGAGTTAGAGAACATTAAATGGCATGTTCTAGGGTTATGTGAAGTCCGTAGAGAGGGGGAGGACACCGTAACCCTAGACTCGGGCCATCTTCTCTACTTTCGCGAGGGTGATAAAACATCCCAGGGTGGCGTAGGTTTCCTCGTCAATAAGGCCCTCTCTAACAACGTTGAAGAAATCTCCAGTGTGTCGACCAGGGTAGCGTACCTGATCCTTCGGCTGTCTAAGCGCTACAGCTTGAAGGTCATTCAGGTTTACGCACGGACCTCGGCACAGTCGGCACACTCGGATGATGAAGTGGAGGATATGTACGAAGACATATCCAAAGCCTTACATCACACCACCAAGGCTCACTTCAACGTTGTTATGGGGGACTTTAACGGCAAGGTGGGAACCCAGAATGGCAACGAATCCCGAATAGGCCCGCATGGTTTTGGTGTTCGAAATCACAGGGGACAAATGCTTGTCAACTTCCTTGAGAAGGAGGGGCTGTTCTTAATGAACTCTTTCTTTAAGAAACAGCCCCAAAGGAAGTGGACATGGCGGAGTCCCGATTCTGTGACTAAAAATGAGATCGACTTCATCATGACGGATAGCAAGCATATATTCAGAGATGTCTCAGTGATCAACAGGTTCAATACCGGATCTGATCACCGACTCCTTCGAGGCTCTCTGAATATAAATTTGAAGCTTGAAAGAAACCGTCTGATGAAGTCCACGCTCCGACCGAACCCAATCCAAATCATGGCGGGCACCGAGAAGTTTCAGCAGCTTCTCGGGAATAGATTCGCTGCCTTGGAACCCACTGATGACGCTGACGAGACCCTACACAATCTGGTCGAAACTTTGAGGGACGAGGGCATCAAGTTTTGCAAAAAGCAGCGTACTGGTAAGAAGTCAAAACTCTCGGATGAGACTCTTGGGCTGATGACAAAAAGACGGGAAACCACCCAAGCGACTTCGTCAGAAAGGTCAGACCTGAACAAGCGAATTGCGAAGATGGTACGGCGCGACCTTCGGAGCTCCAATACACGCCTCATTGAAGAGGCGATAGAGCGAAACCGAGGGTCCAAAGTATTCACTCAGCAGCTTGGCAGGAGCCACCTGTCGAAGCTTACAACGCACGACGGAAGGACCGTATTGTCGAAGCCGGAGATATCGGCCGAGATAGAGGACTTTTATGGCCGTTTATACGCTGCTCATGCTCCCCGTTCCCAACGAGACGGCCACGATTCTAGAGCCACCTTGATACGTCACTATACCGACGAACTGCCAGACATCAGTCAAGACGAGATTGTGTTAGCTCTGAGGCAGCTTAAAAATGGAAAAGCCCCCGGTGAGGACGGAATAACATCAGAGCTTTTAAAAGCTGGAGGATACCCTGTTATACAGGAGTTACAGAGCCTCTTCAACGCCGTCCTTCACAGTGGGAGAACTCCAAAGGCGTGGAGTGGGAGTTTGGTGGTGCTCTTTTTTAAGAAGGGAGATAAAACCCTCCTTAAAAATTATAGACCCATCTCGCTCCTAAGTCACGTCTATAAGCTATTCTCATGAGTTATATCGAACCGTCTCGCTAGGAGACTCGACGAGTTTCAGCCACCGGAGCAGGCTGGGTTTCGCGGAGGATATGGTACCATAGACCACATTCACACAGTGAGGCAGATTATACAGAAGTCCGAAGAGTATAATCAGCCCCTGTGTCTGGCCTTTGTGGACTATGAGAAGGCCTTTGACTCCGTTGAAACCTGGGCTGTTCTACAATCCTTACAGCGATGCCAAGTAGACTATCGTTATATCGAGGTGCTGAGATGTCTTTACGAAGCCGCTACGATGAGTGTCCGAGTACAGGACCAGCAGACTAAACCGATCCAACTGCGCAGAGGAGTGAGGCAGGGGGATGTTATATCCCCGAAACTGTTCACGAGCGCGTTGGAAGATATGTTTAAGACGCTGGACTGGAAAGACAAGGGCATCAACATAAACGGCGAGTACATCTCACACCTGCGATTCGCTGATGACATAGTCTTAATGGCGGAGTCGCTAGAGGAGCTGAACCGGATGCTGGACAGTCTAGCTTCAGCCTCCCGATGTATCGGTCTTGGCATGAATTTGGATAAAACCAAAATCATGATCAATGGCCACATTGATCCAAGACCGGTGATCGTACATGGCCACCTTCTCGAAATTGTTTCTGAGTACACTTACCTCGGGCAGATTTTGCAGTTGGGTAAAAACAATTTCGAGAAGGAAGCCAAGAGGAGGATCCAGCTAGGCTGGGCAGCGTTCGGAAAACTACGTCGAGTCTTCTCGTCATCCATACCGCAATGTTTAAAAACGGAAGTTTTTAATCAGTGCGTCCTACCAGTCATGACCTACAGAGCTGAGACGTGGACACTCACGATAGGGTTGGTCCACCAGTTCAAAGTCGCTCAGCGAGCTATGGAAAGAGCTATGCTCGGAGTTTCTCTGAAGGATAGGATTCGTAACGAATTGATCCGACAGAGAACTAAAGTCATCGACATAGCTCAGAGAATTAGCAAACTGAAGTGGCAGTGGGCCGGCCATATATCGCGAAGAACCGATAACCGCTGGGGTAAACGTGTTCTTGAGTGGAGACCGCGACTTGGTGAACGTAGTGTAGGACGCCCTCCGGCCAGGTGGGATGACGATCTGCGAAAGACTGCTGGCAGATGCTGGATGCGACAAGCCGAAGACAGGGCGCTATGGCGCTCATTAGGGGAGGCCTATGTCCAGCAGTGGACTAACATAGGCTGATGATGATGATGATGATGTATAAGTGTGTGTAAATTATAAAATTTGATATTTTTGTTAAATACCCGTGCGAATCCGGGGCAGACTGCTAGCACAGTATACAATATGTGTACTGTGCAGCTAGTGAGTTATAAAACTATGCTTACGGTAGAAAAGTTTACCTATAGTTTAAGTGCTTTGAGAGGTGGGCAAGATCATATTGCTGCACTGGCGAATTTCCGATTATACAGGACTTAACCGACTAAAGCAATTAGCTACCCCCTTTGATGGTTGCTTGCACAAGACGAAAGCAGGTCGTGCTTGGACTGGCAGCTGCTCATAATCCTCTCAACACAAAGGCTTTATACACAGGTACCTGCACCGAAACCAAGAGATATACTTAGATAAAACATTAATATAAACTTACCCGCCTCACTCTGTCTGAACTGAACAATAAAGTAACGGATGCTTTTTTCATACGGTTTTCACAAATTTACAAACAGATCTAATAGAATAGTTTAGGTAATAAGTTTATGTACCTAGCTGAAATATGATGATTGAAGTTTGTTCTTATATGAATGAGTTGCATGAAAGCCAGCAACCTCTGTAGCGTTTATTATGGATAAGAGTTTTACTTTATTATGAGTAGAGTAGGTAAATACTTGTGGGCTATTTTACCTAAGTTTAAGATAGAGTTGGTTATTCCTTCATTAAATAAATAAAAACACGACACAATAAAACATCTTTGCCTCGCCGGATTTTTCCTGGTGCGAGTTTTATGAAAACAATGTATTACTGAATAATTCCTCTTAAAAAGATATTGTAAACTTCTGTTACACGCGTAAAGCCGGGCGGGTACAGTAAGCTGAAAGCTGGGTACCTTGCCTTGATATTAATATATACCGAGACAATACCCTGGATTCACATTGTCCGCGATTGTAGGTCAGATCTCTCAAAGCTGATGACTTTGGGAGTAGGTACTTATTCGGTTTTCTGCAAAGATAAGTGAAAAATAGGCCCCGAGTGTTTCACAAAGGCAAATTTTAGGGGAGTATGCTTCATGGATGGTTGGTCTTAAGTAATTCTACACAGCATGACGAATTTTGGTAGGTACTGCTTTTTGCAATAGTTCGATATTGTTTTTCGGTATTTAGTTTTCTAAAATTAAATTAAAACATGAAATTCTAATGATACCTATCGACTTCATATTTTGTAGATTGAAATGGAATAAAAGCCTAAAAGTCCCTCTTCTCTTCTATCTGTTTTCTTTTCTTCGATATTTAGTAGTATTAACAGGACGATAATATAATCTCAGATGAAAGTCCAGTTCGTCGTTTTAGACCCTTCTTAGCCACCTCGCTTTTACGTGGTTGACTTTGAGGTTATCTATGTGTACATGGGGTTTTTATCTTTTGATGGTTGACGCAGATCCACAGGAATCTTCGAAAATGTTTCACAAAATACAGCAACTGACTAATAGAATTTTAGTTGAAACAAATGATCTGACTGTAGACTGTTGCAATCGATGTACAAGTAGATACATATCAAAACCAGTAGGAAGTGTCCCCAAGACGATGGCTGCATTGCCTCGCTGTATGGCAATGCTGATGCGCTGCGCCAGATACTGACCAGCTCTCGAGTCACAAGTCGCTTCGACCAGACGCTCAGACGTATGGTTATGTACTTCAACATCATCACCAGCCTATTATAGTCCACTGCTGGACATAGGCCTCCCCTAATGAGCGCAATAGATGGCATCATTATTTGGGGGTTATTGCCCATAATCCCCACGCTGGGCATGCGGGTTGGGGATCGCAGTTTGGTGTAGTTGTTCTGCAGAAGACGCTGCTGCCCGCCCCCCGCTGTGTTTCCCTTAGTCGCCTCTTACGACACCCACGGTTATGTACTTATGAAGGTATATTACTTATTACACACCAGTTCAAAATTGCTGGTAGTATGGCGTTAATACCACTCACAAGCAGAACAAAAACTATGCTATTCAAAGTAAACAGAAATAATATAAACCTTTGTACAAAAAAACAATTCAATAAAATAACAAAATTAGAACAAGAATTAACAATTGAGCTAACTGCAGACTGTTGCAAACAATATACTTGATTAGACTTGACTTCTTAATATTTTCGCATAATAATTTATTAAACATTTGTAATAATTATCTCCCGGAAGTTAATATGCCAGACGAGATAATGAAGACAATTTTTACGACATTTTGTGGCCACTCCAATTTATCATCGGACGTTTTCCCGCGCAATTTAATTTTTGTTTTGCCACATTAATCTCGACTGAAAAACTACAGGAAGTGGGCTGCCAAAATAATTTTTAGTATTCTTAATGCTAATTTCCGCCAATTGAGGAGTAGAATTGTGTGGATGTATTTATCATAAGATACTGTCCAGCCACATCTGCGACTGTCCCGGATAAAAAGACCTTGAAGTAAACAAAATACTAAGACAATCATGTCCGAAATTCCCGTTAACGTATGGGCTGACCTTATACGTTAGGCTGTTTTGGGCGCAAGGAGTATTTATTAAGGAAACTTCGATCCATATCAGATAGGCGAAACTGTTACTAAACAGCTACGAGTTATATCAAAATTTTTAATATTCAAAATTTACTAACAAAAAATTACAATGAAATAAAACTATATTGCTTGCAACAGTCAACAGTTAGCTTAAATTGTAATTTTCTTTTTTAATAGAGTTGATTAATTAAATAAAATCTAGTTAAAATTTGCTTTCGTTATTGTTTTTGTTTCGTTTTCTTTTTTTTTTGTTTTTCTTTGTTCGTTCGCGTCGCAGAGTTCTTTAATTAAATAAGAGATTATAAAAACAAAATAAAACAAGTACAATAGAAACAGTTAACAAGTACAATAGAAACAGTTGAGCTAACTGCTGACTGTTGCAAACAATCTAGAAACAGCAAACGTACTTTTGTAAGTTATTTTGAGTAAAAACCTAATTTGAAGTTGATTTACCAGAAAAATATGTATTTTAGAACAAAAAGCTGAAATTCGACAACAATTCGTGGTCAGCTATCGCACGCAATCTCGCGATAAAGTCTAATCTTCCTATAGTTATTTACACTTCATGTGTCTTTTATCTATTTGCGTTTCCATTTAATTTTAGATCGTTTGATTAGATAGGTACTCCCACCTGCCTACGCAAAATATGAGAACGTTTTCGAATTCGTTTTCATGGAAAGCACAGGTTTTTGTGTGTTTCCAAACATTTATAGCTGTACCTATATGTTTAGATAAAAAAAATACAAAAATACTGTTTGTTTTTTAAAAACGGCTTGACCTATTAAAATACTTTTTTGTGTTATCCTGGTAAAAAAAACAGGAATATAAAAATTGTACGACATGCTTAGTTCACCTGTTCGTCTACATTTTATAAACATGAATTACACATCTATATTTAAACTATCCATACCAATATTTTTAAGATAAAATATTTGTTTGTTTGTTTAAATTGTGTATAGGCTCCGAAACTACTAGACCGATTTGACAAATTCTGTAACCATTAGACTTCTACATTATCCTAGATGAACATTGTCTATAGAAATTTTCAAAAAAGTTAAGAGTCTCGTATGAAGCTTTAATAATGTAACCCAACATGTGTAAAAATTTATAACTATTGAGTTTTTCGTCCAACACACGTGCTTAGCCGGCGGACCGTTTGTCTATATAATAATAATACTAGAATAGATATAATAGAAAGATATAATATAAAGAGGAAATATTTCATGGTTTGAATTGAATAGGCTCAGAAACGACAACTGGTCTAATTTGAAAAATTCGTTCAAGGTTTGAATCCTACATGCCTCATGAACATAAGCTATAGAAAAATTTCAAAAAAGGTAGGGATTCGCATAAAATACTTCATTTTCTTAAATACCCGTGCGAACCCGAGGCCGACCGCTAGTGTAGTATAAAATAAATATTGCTTTCTCTTCAAAGCACAAGCTCTACTTACTTTGGGGCTAGTTGATGCGGTATCGAAATATCCATTCAAAATTTATTTTTGGGTTGAAAAATTGTGACAAAATGCCGTCGGCTACTTCCCCACTGCCTATTAAAATGGCACATGAATTATAAATTCGGTACTTTCATTCTTTGCCAAATTAATGTCTACTCGTTCATAAACAGAACTCTCATATTCGACTCTAATAGGAAAAATTAAGAGCTTCTTTTAAATGGAAATTAGCAATGTATATTTAAATTACGAAAAATAAGCGTCTATTTTGGTATCGAATTATACGGCTACTAGGATAGCTTTGAGAGAAGTTTTAAGAGCATCATTATGGTATTTTGAAAATCTATTAGCTGTAGCCGGAAGATCGCTTGATGTAAATTCAGAAAATATATGTTATAAAGGGTTGGAGTAATCTGGTGTCTACTTCATTAGAAATTCAGATCAGGGTCCTTAGCCAACCGGCATTCGCTATGTAGCGATTCGATTTTGAAAATTCTTATCGCTCTAGCGATGGCAACCTTCAAATGGATTAAACGTCAAGATTTTTGGCAATGTACGAATATTTTGATTTCACCTCGTTTTTCTGAGATTTCACCAAACCGATTGACAACATCGAACGATCACTTCCATCAAATTCCTAGCCAAGTGGCAGTTTTGAGAAGCGACTTCACGTAGTTGTCTATTCTCTTGATGGATACACTAGCGAACGCTAAGACCCTGTAGAAATCGAATCGAAACGGCGATTTCATAAACAGCTGTTGGAATTACGTCAAAATTTTAGGTAGCCTTGCGCTAGCGTGGATGTAGCATTCACGATCGCACCCTTGTTTCCCTGTGTCCACGAGGGATTAAAAATATACTTAACAACGAAAAAAACAAGATAAAGCTTTTGCATATGATCTGCAAAAATTCACACATTTGGCTTCTAAGGGCGAGAGTCGAAAGAAATTACAATACAAACTAAAACGTCTATTGTCAAAATGCAAAATAGTTTTGAATTTCTGTTATTTACTCCTATATTACCGAGATGATACGAGTATCGTAAAATATGTATTTTCTCCTAATTATTTATTTCTTCATGACTTTGAGAACTTGTTGAAAATAATTAAATAATATAATTATATAGCTCAAAACCATTGTTATTTTCTTTCTATTGATTTTAATTACACAATAAACACTGCCATAAGTATTTCAAAAGATTGGGTAAACTTCCAAATCGAAACAATTTTTTGTTATGTATCACGTTTGTTTACAGAAATTCTATCTGAAGATAAAGGTAACAACCTACTTGGCTTGGTACTCCTTTTTATTTGACCCGTCATTTCATGAACGGTGAACGGACGAAATAAGCGAATGATTGAGTTCGATAACTATAGACTACAGACCGTACACCATAAGTTGTCCTGCCTCAGGAATTGGCAGCATTATATTGGCAGCACGATATTGCCAACATTATGAATCTTTTACCCCATTATGTAAACGTGTGTTTATGTTTTAATTTCATATTTGTATATAAATATATAAGTAGTTAGGACTAGGAAAGTTTTAAATTATGAAACAATAAAAATTTTAAATTATTTATTGAAATTGTTCTGACACTAATTATGGTCAAAAGGAACATAAATAAACAACACAAAAAATTCTTATAAATCGAAATCTTCAAGATCCACGACGATTTTCAGCAGAATTGACTTGTTGCAGGCAGCAATAGCTTCGCTTCTTTATATTATGTATTCTACTCGTGGTTTTCTCCGACATGACTGAAAATGACACATAAAATTTGTATTTGTATAATATAAAATTCAAAAATTCAATATTTGTATATATACAAATAAGGGATATCATAACAAGATAAATTAAATAACCTGGATAATTTACTTTTTATTTTATCTTTTTATGTGAGTAAATCTTATGATCCATTCTAAAGGTATCGTGTATAAAGCTGGTATCCCTATTTTACTTACCTACCAGTTGCATTGATGGTGCAACGCGAGATCGCACTAGATTTAATGGATTTAACTGGGCATGGTCTGCCTTTTCTTCCTCACAAAAGGCACGCACCTTCAACACAATCTCTTTTGCACTGCTTTTGCATGAATAATTCGAAAAATATTAATTAATAACACAAATACGAGCGCAATACTTCAATCAAACTATGACAGTCTAACAACAAAAGATTGACAACCAATTGTGCCAACTTATCGGCATTTAGCGATGCGATCAGACGTATAGACAAGGCGATAGCTACGCAAAGGTTACTTTGTCTACCAATTGAACTTCGCCATCATTTGAGCTATGATGATTGTCGTTGCGATGCGTGATATCGAAGGAATATGTCAAATCCATACATTTTTGTACGTTTCTACCATCGCTTTCGCTAATCAAATGTTACTTTGTCTAGAGCCCCAGAACAGTAGATAGACTAGACACTTGCGAAGGTAGAAAAACACAATAAATAAAAAAACTTAGGGTGGTAATGTGTCTATACCCAGCTCAATGCTGAGTATAGACCATATTTAACCCAAATCTATGTACGCACAAGAAATAGATAAACCTAGAAGTTATTTAGTTGTATAGTAGATTTAAGCTTATTAAAATTATTTTCTTCCTGTCTTAATGCGTTGCGGTAATAACAATGTTTATACAAGTCAGTGGTCAATTTAGTTAGACTTTTAAATAGCGTAAAATTAATAGTAGCATAGCTCAATGCCATTTAATTCAAAACCAGACGTTCTCCGATCATAATCCTGCGGTCTAATCAAAATTATCGCTATTTTACTTCTATTTTATTCTCTACAATGAAACTGAATGGCCAATAAAAGTCTGCGTGTATTCAACGAAACAGACTGAGATAAAGTAAACGAATGCTAAAAATGTTGAACGGGGAAAAACTCCGCTTTCCATCAGCAAAATTAACACGGAAGTTTCAATTTGTTCCACGACAAGACGATCAAAGTTTACTAATTAGACGAAGGAACCCAAGGCGAACAATAAACCTGCAAGTTTCCAACTTTCCGTACCGATGGGTCACCTACCTAGTCAGTTAAATATCACGCTTCAAGTATTCCCGAA